>OMLP01032654.1:1333-12788 GCA_900302685.1 Spondyliosoma cantharus | reverse complement strand
ACATACTGTTAATAATCAAAGAAACTCTGAGGCTTTACATTTGTTCTATATGTTATAATACAAGATTTCAGCATTGAGCTACAATCAGGCTACATTCATGATTTTGTACAGTCAAACTAACCAAAAACTTCTTAGTGATCATCATTATAAAGTTTCAGGGCGTTCCTGTAACCATGGTAACTCACGGTGCCAGAGTGGAGGGAGAGGCGCTGAATGAAGCCGTTTACACAGATACACTCCAGACTGTAGTTGTTATTTCACACATGTAGCACACAACAGGAGACTCTCCGTGTCAGACGAGTTCTCACGTGTTGTCTAAACTCAAAAACTAAGTGATAACGTAGCAGCGCGACTAGTCCTTGCTAGCTAAGCAGCTAAACTTTAGCGCCGCTCCGTGTTTAGATCCCGCCCTGTGTGGGTCACTACACTGTCATTGGTCAGGTGCGCACACGCTGTTAAGGATACCATTGGCTGTAGAGTGTGACAATCTGTCAATCAAAATCAGACAAAACTTGTTCTCCAATCTACATTGATCTCATAAATCGCCTCTGTAAAGTTTGAATGACGGAAATCCGTCGTAGCGACGGAGAACTTTAATCCATGCAACAGTGCTCATACATTTGCCGAGGTGTGCGGCTCGTCAAAACATGTCGTCTTCAGCTAAACGGCCGGTGTCCTTACTGGGAACTAATCAGTTCGGTGGTCCAATTGACGCGGAGCAGAGCCTGGACATGGTGAAGGCTTTCCTGGACAGGGGGCACAACCACCTGAACACAGCCTTCATGTACGCGGACGGGAAGGCAGAGACCTTCATAGGAGGCATGAACCTTCCCAAAACAGGTATATGAGAAGCAGCCATGTTCACTACACCACAGTGTCTTCGTAAAATTTCGAGAGGTTGAAACATTTATTATAAGTGGTAACATACGTTAAAGCAAGCCAGGTATACACTGTACGATTTTAGCCAGTTTTGACCAGATTTTTGAGCCTCACAGCTCATTTTAGAGTCGGGATGAATTTCAGCTTCTTTGGGCGTCGTTCGCTGTACAGGCGGGAGCGAGGAGCGCATTTCACCATTGTAATTCAGAACCACATTTTACCGTTATCAATAATTGCAGCTTCTTGTGTTTCAAATATTGTACACTTATTGCGATTTCAAGTTACTTGTAATTGAATGTAATGTGAATCTTTCACAAGTTAACATTTACAGTCATTCTTATGGTTACATGGTGCATACCCTTCAACAAATATGTGTTTAATCAAATTATAACAGTAACTGAAAGAAAACCTTTCATAGGGAATTTAACAGGGGGCACTTTAAGACTTTGGGGAGGCTTAATAGAGGCCCACAGCTCGGTTTCGTCACTGTGGCCCTACAACCAGCCTCTCATCACTCACATGAATGGTTCTTTAGTTGTGATGCACCGAAAAACAACCAGTTTAAATTTGTACGCACTGTTGTATCAATCTACTCATGTTCTAATAAATGAGTGGTCTTTTCAATCACAGTAAAATATTAACCTGCACATATATGGAGGAAGCAGGAGAAACCCAACAAGCATATTTTGTGGCGATCTGCTGACACCTTGCGGTTAAAAATAAGACCTACACTATTCTGGCGAGTCTGCTCTGTAGATGATGCAACGAAAATACTTGAATAATTATTAACACAGTGTGTCTAAAACAACAGCAAGTGGCCACAGATAATGAACTTTGCACTGCTCCAACTACAGCCAAGCAAAGAAGACGAACACGAACACCTGTTGTGTAGATCTTAAGATAATTTAGCACACGCTCCGTTTTAAACTGGGTGAGTAACTTTACGACGCTCCCTAACTACAGCCTCCAACACGACCTCTGCCCTCTACATGCTCGCTGCAGCACTTTAGCATGCTGTGGGTAATAAAAGCAGGACTGTGCACACTCAGACAGAGTCACAATTTTAAAAACGTGCTCGTACGTTTGCCGAGGTGTGCGGCTCGTCGAAACATGTCGTCGTCTCCAGCTAAACGGCCGGTGTCCTTACTGGGAACTATGGCGTTCGGTGGTCGAGCTGACGCCGAGCAGAGCCTGGACATGGTGAAGTCTTTCCTGGACAGGGGGCACAACCACCTGGACACAGCCTTCATGTACGTGGATGGGAAGTCAGAGACGGTCATAGGAGGCATGAACCTTCCCAAAACAGGTATATGAGGAGCGGCCATGTTCGTAATAAGTCAAAAACACTGACTTCTCTCAGCCTGCTAACCTTTCACTGAGTTTATTAAAGTTAACTAGCCAAGCTGTCAACGGAGCTATCTGCTGGGTGGCAGCAGTTTGGAATTATGGGTAATGAGACCACCACAGCCAACACTAACTGTCCCCAGCTGCGGGCTGTGCTTCGATCACTTTCTCACGGATAAAACTGTTGTTTTGAGGCGTATTTATTTACTATTGGTATTAATTCAAGGGCACTGTGTACAATTTTTTTTTTTTAAATAAATAAATAAACAAAACTGTTTGATATGTAGCTAGGTAAGATTTAAAGGTGCACTATGTAGTTTTGGGGAGGAATTTTAATCAGTAGAGAAATGTTTGTTTGTATAACTGAATAAACTGACCTGAAAGGACAACACAAGTTCATACTGTTCAACTTTGTTTATATTTGGTGGACCCTGCCACCTTTCTAGCTTCCAGAAGTGTTCTGGGGGACCTTATTTTCCACTGAAAACAGCTTGTTTATTCAGTCATGGAAAAGATAATACACCTGAGATTGTATTATTACCTCGATAATGTTGTAGATATCATGTAGATATACATTATGTTTGATTTCCTTTTTTAAAAAAAAAACAGGGTTAGGGTTAACCCACAGTGGCCCTTTAAACCAATTCCTGCATTTAATATCTAATTTAACTTAAAGTACAGCACTATGGATAAAACTGTTGCTTTGGGCACACTTAATATTATATATCTATTTATTTTATTTGTAAGTGTCCATGTATAATATTAAACATATATCATACCTTTTGATATGTAAGTGAGTAAGATTGAAGCATTTTAAAAACCTGCAATCTCTTCTTGATCAATAGTAATCATGTATACAATTACAACAGAGCCAAATTAAAAGTCAGAATATTTTAATTCACAGACTGTATTCACTGGTTACAGAGCTGGGTAGCTACCATCCAGCTGAGAAACAACTTGTTTCGAATCTCTGCAACCAGAACCATGGGCAGCATTTAGCTTTGTGGTTCCTATGTTCACTAATCTAGAATATTGTTAATATAATGTGTTAAAACACTATCTGGAGCTTGTTGGAGGTTGAACAAAGATGGTATAAAACTAGAAATCAAACGCTTGGAACAAGTTTCTTAATAATGTACTTAATCATCATTATCATGATCTGTTCATTATCATGAACCAGTTGGCAGGTCCAGACTCTTAATATCACATCCCACAACACTATATTATTTAAATTGTTTTAATATTTGGATCATTCATCTAAACTCACATAGTGTCTGAGCCCTTCAACCTGTTATTGACTACTTTGACTTGCAATTCACTGTGTTTGTGTGACAGTAAGCATAGCGACCAAGGCCAATCCCTGGGACGGAAAGACACTGAAGCCAGAAAGTGTGCGCTCACAGCTGGAAACCTCCCTTCAGAGGCTGCAGACTGATTGCGTGGACCTTTTCTACCTTCATGCCCCTGACCACCAAACCCCCATCCAGGATACCCTTAGAGCCTGCAATGAACTCCACAAAGAGGTAATGTCTCTTACATAATTGTACACTATAAATAATAAATCATCAAATCTATTGATATTGTGCTTAGCATGTTTAGATACTATCTGTTTACTTGACAGTATTTTATAAAACTGTTCATTCATGTTAAAATGTGGCCTTCAGGGGAAATTCAAGGAGTTTGCTCTGTCCAACTATGCATCATGGGAAGTAGCTGAAATCGTGACCATCTGCAGACACAACAACTGGATCGCTCCCACTGTGTATCAGGTATTATGGGACTTCTTAAAACTTCTCCAATCATCTTCAGACTGAATCAGATGCTTGATTCATGTCCATGTTGCATCCATCTTTATGAGAGGCTATGCGTTAGAAGACCTTTATTTTTCATGTCAACATGGTCATTACAGAGCTAAAAATATATATTTTTTTCAGAGCGAGCTAAGAAAACTTTTGTGCAGTTGCATATCACAGAACACAGTAGTTTGTTTTGTTTTTTTTCAAATAAGTTAACCTTCCTATTATAGTGTAGAGAACCTCACTTCTTTTCTGACTTTTCTCTCACTTTTACATTAATTAAGAATTGTACGTAACTGTCGCAGGGAATGTACAATGCCACCACAAGACAGGTTGAGACAGAGTTGCTGCCATGTCTGAGATACTACGGGATGAGATTCTACGCGTACAATCCTCTAGCAGGTCGGTATATCTTCTTCTGTAGGGTGCCCTGCAGTCGCCATTTGAGACATTTCCCATTTAAAAGTAAACTCTAGTTCTTTAACTTTTCATCAAATGCCATCATCAGGTCATAGTTGGAAATTGTCCGATACTAGTTTTTGAAAAACCCATCAGCCTCAACTGCACCATATGTGTAGTGCTTAATAACAAATATTAGCATGCTAACCGTATGGTGAACATGGTAAACAGTATACTGTACCTGTATAGAATAGAATGAAGGTGTTAGCACACTAGTGTTAGCTTTTACTGTAGCTCAAAACAGCTTATTTCCATGGCTGGATAACTTATTATATATTATAAATATTTTTTCTCCAAATACAGACAGAAAAAGCTTCATATTGAGTTCATTGGTATTCAAACAACAGATTTTAGCTTGAATTCTGACATTACCATTGTTCTGCAGGTGGCCTTTTGACAGGAAAGTACCACTACGAAGACAAAGATCGTTCCCAGCCTGCAGGACGCTTCTTTGGCAACAGCTGGGCTGCAGCATACCAGAACAGGTGAGAAACCAGCTGTATGATTTTTAAATATTCCGGACAATGACCAACTCCATTTATTTTAACACTTGAGGTTTTTCTTTCTGGGTGAATGCACTTTTATTAACTCCAACCAAGCACAAAAAATATTTGAGTTTCCTTCTGCTTCTGTCAGATACTGGAAGGAGAGTCAATTTCAAGCGATAGGACTGGTTATAACGTCACTGGAGACAGTGTACGGCTCAGAGAAACCCACCATGACTTCTGCTGCTATGCGCTGGATGTATCACCACTCCCAACTTCAGGTACCTACACTGTTTGGAGAGCTCTAGTGAGATGACATGATGTGTTGTCATCATCTTGGGGAGATTACACTGTACAACATGAGATTAAAAATATTTACTCTCTGGGAAAACAGAGGCATGTTGCTCAGCAAATTATTTTATACTTGTATGTAATGTACTGAACAAAGACTTATCTTGCCTTGGCACCCTATTCAGATTGATAAACTGCTGTAGAATTACAAAAAGCCATCACCAACACTGAAAACAGATCTAACTAAAATGGGCCTTCAATTGATATGCTTTTATCCTCCAGCATTTAGTTTTCAAAGAATTTTAACATTTTGGTCGGTACTGTATCAATAATTAGTTCAAGTGTATATATCCTTCACATCACTAAGTACGTTTTATGATGAAACTGAGAACTAGGCCTGCAGCTGACAATGATTTTGTTATGTTAATACAAAATGTCCTTGCTCTTTTACCATCTGAAAGGGTGTCAGTTGGATTTTCAATTTTAGAATCGAAGACCGCAATTCTGATTAAAACATTGACAGCATAATTTTCCTCCTTGACCACTAAACTGTCTGCTCTTCCAGGGTGAGCTCGGTGATGGAGTCATCATTGGCATGTCAAGTATGGAGCAACTTCAGCAGAACTTGGCTGCTGCAGAGGAGGGACCTCTAGACGAGAGAGTGGTTGCTGCTTTCAACGAGGCATGGAACCTCGTAGCCCACGAGTGTCCAAACTACTTCCGCTGAAGAGCCGAAATCTCCTCAACAGTCCAATCAAATAGCAAGTTTATAGAGTAAATAGATCTGCTGAAGGCCCTTTCCCTTAGTTATTACTCGTACTTTTTACCTCAAATCACAATGTTCTTTCTTTCTAATAAATGAATCAACTGTAGAACAGTATGCATTAAACAACAGAGCAGTTTGTCAATATATAAATGAAAACACAAGATATTTTTTCAGTGAAAAGGTACTTTTTCTGAAGTCTGCCTTAAACTGTTACATTAAAATGAAAACCAATTTTCCCAAATAAACAATGTTTTTCTTTACACATAAAATGAATTGAATGGGTTGGTTTAACACACTGTTTTTGGCAGAAAGGCAAATAACTGCAATACAAAACATTTTGTCATCAGGTTGACAAATCAAGCAACAACAAGGATCAACAGGATTACATGCAAGACCTCATTTAGTCCCCTGACTTCGATCACCAGTTTTCTGAAGAACAATTCAGTCCAAAGCTAAAATTCAAGGTGAAGGACAGAAGTTCTTGAAAAAGCGACAGAAATAAAGGTATAAACAGACTCCATGGACTGAACTGGCAGTCAGTATGAATAGTTCTAACATTGACAAGTCCCTCTTGGCAAAATGACTGTACACAAAATAATGTGTACAAGCTCCTGCTCTTGCAGATGTTTCATTCTGCATCATCATCACCCTCTTCTTCTTCAATATCCTGCATAGGATCCTCCTCACCGCCACAGTTCTCAAACTCGCCTGTTTCTGAGTTCCACATACATTTGATCTGCACCTTGAATTCTGCCATTTCCATGCCAAAGAGTTTCTGTGGGAAAAAAACAGCAAATTTGAACAAATTCAACACAGCAAAATATATCACTTGAAATTTTCTGCAATTAGAAAGTAATGAACTCACCAGAATACGAGCCTGCTCAGGAGTCAATACGTCTCCCTCCTTACAGACTTCATGGTCCTTCAGCAGTGTCACCACGCCTTTCATAACAGATTATATAAAATGTGACTATCGTGTCATATACATCTGCTGTGATCTTTAAAATTAGAAGCCCATTCTACCAACAATTGTTGTCTGTGTTTAGATCTTCAGAACAGAGTAATAGGAAGTCATAGAGCAATCGATGGTGTTGGTCATCACACGACATTTGTTGACAAAAGAAAAATGTAGTATAAATGCCAGCTTTCTATCGTAATCTTACCCTTCTTGAGAGCAGTGGGAAGTCCCAATTGCCTCAACTGGGGCTCCATTGAGTGAGGAAACTGTTCCAGGGGTCCCTCATCCAGAGTTATGTCTGCCTGCGCCTGGTTGCCTGCCCGTGCATAATCCATCTCTTTGAAATGACTGAAATACCTGCAGGGAGACAACACCATTTTTTTCAAATGAACAGTATTTAGAGAATTCTCACAACGATGATACCTTAAAGAATCCTCACTTACTCTTGTACTTCATCCTTTGTTTTATTTGTGAATAGTACTCCTACTTCTCCTCGTAGATACTTGGTGACCTGCATGTTATCAAAAGGCAATAAACATTACAAGTCTTTAAAATACAAAATTATATTTTCTGTTTTAACACCACACATTAGATCTCGCCTACCTTGTGCAAATTATCTTTGTATTCGTCTGTTTGTCCTTTACCCAAGGCAACCATCATGACTTTATTTTTGCCAAAGAAGAATCTGTTGAAAAAGAAGAATCCAGTTAAAATGTTGACTGATATATATCGGTCAAATATACGCAAGATGAAACCTATGCTTCTTTTTGAAGTTATAATGCAGAAGTATATGCTTGAAGTTATAATAATCACTGAATTCCCAGTGAGGTTAACTGTTTCAATGCACTGATGCCATTTCAGACATTACAGTTTATAATAGAACTGTACAATATCCAACCTACATCACTTTACATCTTTGTCACAAATATTTGATAACCACGTCTGAGGATCATCGCAAAAAATGTGATACAATACCTGATTCTTTTTACTCCCCAATACCGGTATAGGCCTCAAAATGAACGAATTTTACAAAGTTGGTAAGTGAAAGATACAGATTTCTTTTCTTTTTTTTTTTTTAAAATGGAAAAATTGAGGCTGAAATATCCTGAATTTTAGTCCCCAATATGAGCTGAACTTCAACAGCACTAGATCTTAGTGTCGACTGGTATATGCCCATGTCTTTAAAACTCCACCGTCTCATTGTTGTAGTCTCCAAAATAGCACTGATGAATCACCCCCGCTCCTCAGGAGCCACAGAAGACAGTTTACACCTGTTTTCACAGGCTGTGGTACTCCTCATGACGGTCAAAAATGTGTAAAAGGTGAGAAATACCCCTTTAAAATTAACAGATATGTCAAACCAACAAGCTGTCTGATGTCTTTACCTGCTGTGTTTCCACGCTGTCCTGATGTCTTTCAGCTTGTTATTCCTCATATTGGCCACAGAGAATATGAACAAGTTTCTGTAGGTGTCCACACATTTCCGTAACTGAAATGACAAAACAGGTGGAGGATTTAGTGTCAAACATGTCAACAGCTTCAGCTAACTCTAGCTAGCACAAAGGTATAGCTGACAGCAGAGCGGAAAACACTCACCTCTTCGATCAATTTCTGTTTTAACTCCAGTCCTTTCTTGGCTGTTTTCGTTAACGAAACTAAAGAAAAAGTAAAGAAAAAGCAGCCAATCAATAACGATTAGTTAGGAGTTTAAGTGATGTCAGTCAACAGTTGCTGTTACAGGACTCCATGTATGTTAATTGCTATAAGCTAACAGTAGCTTGTTAGCTAATGTACGTTACTTTTTTGACGTCACCAACAGCAGTAAAGTAAAACAACCACCCAACAAGTTTAACCGCTTAATTTGCTTGTACATTAAACAATCTGGACGTGTATTTGCTCACTTTTCTTATCCCTCTTTGACTTCGGCATGGTTCCCTCTCACGATGGCAGAGCAGCAGATGCACACGTGAAGTGGAAGGACCCCAAATGTTTCTGTTTGGTGAAGCTGTCCACGCGGTGCCTGAGCACAAAGGTAGAGGGAGGAGGGAGAAAGACTTTTTAAATAAAGTACTGATAATTAATTGCTGTTGTAGGCATGCAGAAATTAAGTGCCGCTCCCATATTAAAATATAAATAAATTGATTTAAGAGTTGTGTTAGCTTTGGCGTTGTTTTAAACTATTTGAATACGCATATAAATCGGGCAGGCTCATTTGAAAAGTTTTTAGTTGGGGTCCCTTCATTATATTTGGCACTCCTGTATGTGTCCTACCAGGAAACTAAGAAAATGTATACAGCTCGAATATTGGATTTCAGGCGCACACCGCTTGATTAAGTTGCATATTATGATATTTTAGTAAACATTTTAATAAAAAGCAACATTTTTCAGAGTCTTACTGAGCTGTCAAAGATTTTTTTTGACGTTGTTGTGTAACCTTACTGACAGGGTGAAGATCATCTGTCTGGAAAAAAAATTAGATCATGGACGGATTAACCCACTAGGAGGCCCCAGAGCCAAAGCAACAACATGCAAGAACAGTGACATCACCCACAAAAATACAACCTCACCATACACTCCATTTGTAGGTGTATTTTGGGCCCTTGTTGAGGTGGCCCTTTTAAGTCCCATTTTAATTCTCCTCACACATTTTCTATTAATATTAGAAAGATGTAGCTAAAGACCAATTTAGGTACATTTGCAAAATATTGGCAGGATGGAGGGGAGGCCCAAGACATTTGCCCCTCTTACCCTGCTGTGAGTAAGCATTGCATGAGCCAGCGAGTTGTATCACTTTCAGAGGTTGCATTCAGTTACACCACTCATTTTGCCTGATTCTGTTAACAATGTTTCCAGAAAAACGACTGCAACATGTGATATGCGAAAATTTTCAAGTTCCAGTGGAAATAGTGGTGATACAGAAGCACATACAGCCGCAATATTAAGTAATACAAGATAAGATAACGCTTTGGTTATCGTCAGATGTCTCACAGAATCAAAGAGTCCAGAAAAGATTACACAAAGACACACTTAGTGTGCAAAAGAATGCAGATATTTTGTGTTCCAGGTATTCCTGACACGCACACAGAATTATTTTTTAGCTGTGACTCAAATCAAGCAACTTTAACCTCACGCCAAAATAACTTGTAACGCTTAAACACACACATTGCATCGACTATAAACCAAAATGCATTTAGTGATCTGAATTTGTCACATGTTCAGTCACGAATATCAGGTGGAATTTCCCCATGCAGCTGCTACCAACGCTCCATAAAACCCAGAGCCAATTTTAAATTAGGATTAAGGATAAGATTACATTTCCCAAACTGAGTGCTGCCTGAAAATGATTTCTTCCACTTTGTTCTGAAACAGCTGGCCTGATAGCAGTTGTGACTAAAAGAAGGCAAACATTGTTAACAGGGGCATAAAACAAGGAAGGGAAAGGAGGACTGAACCTGAAGTCTATTGTCAGAAGTAAAAAGTTGATTGTTCCTAGTCAGTGTTCAGAAACTTCCAATGTAAATGTGTCTCAGTGCATCTGATGAGGAAAACATGAACACTGGCAGCAAACAAATGTTTCACAAGCAACCACACACACAGATCAGTGCACTTAAAAAAAGACGAGAGGATTGTTACAGCACTTTTCACAACACAGAAACTGAAAAGTTATGAAAAGGTTAATCATCCCCAGTGTGCGCTTCTGTGATGTGTTTATATCAGTGAAGGTGGAGTCGGTGGATCTTCCACCGTTCCATTGCACCTTTCTGTGTCAGATATTGTTTTTCTCCAGAGACAATGGATCCAGCTCGAGAGTATACATGGTGTCCGGTCGAGGATGCACGGAAGGGACTACAGAGAAATTTGTCTCTGTACATGGTCCAGAATTTTGTGCTGCGCCCCTGACAGTGACTCACCTATTAACTAAATTGATATTCGCTGCACATTCTCATTTCTCCCCCTCCTTTCTCTTGTAGTGGATACAATCTGGCAGACAAACAAGTCTGGGCAAATTCAGACATGTCCTTTGAAATGATGCTCAGATGGAACTCAGTAGATTTATAAGTTCCACTAACTTTGTATTTTTCTACTGTTAAGTGAAGGAAAACATATATGCTCAAAATTGATCTATTAATAGCTAAAGACAATTTTTATTTTGTTTTGGCCAGCCTCTTGAAATAGATTTCTGACAAAAATAAATAAATACTGAAAAACTCATTTGGCAATTTGAAAGTATTCACAAACCTTTTTATCAAGGGTGCCAAAACTCTTTCACTTAGAGTGCCAAGACTAAAACTTAATGGTGGGTTCAGACCAAAAGTAAATGCATATTGTGTTGTATTGTTAAGAGACCAAATGGTACTATGATCCAAAGTTCCCTTTATTGACTGACTTCCTGTACAAAGTTACAAAGTGTCACTTTGATTCATGTTCAGATTATGAACAATATTCCTACAAAGATCCTACAAAGAGCATCTTCACC
>OMLP01032652.1:36344-65902 GCA_900302685.1 Spondyliosoma cantharus | reverse complement strand
GCCCTGCCAATACCCGGCGTAGCGGAGGGAGAAAGAGAGGTCAGCGTTGAAATAAATATACGTGCGGTCAAGCTCTCGGTTTTCTAAACGTCTGCTTTCAGAAGACCTGCCGAAGTCTCCTGGCATTTGGGGAGTCGGCATCATCCCAACATGTTGCGTAGGTCCGCTGACTGCTGACCTCTGACGGGAGGGGTGCTGCTCCTTCGAGGTGTTTATTGAGGGAATTGGGTGGAAATTACAGCGATCTTACCGGCGATGTGATGAGGTTTACGTACTACTCCACACCGCCAGGATGTGTTGTGACACCAAGAACATTATCTGTCAGGAGCTGATGCTTTTCCCCCCTCCTCTCGCTCTGACAAGTCCTCATGTTCTGGCATCTTGGGGGATCTGTCACGGCATGACGACGGCAGGGAGACAGATCCCCGCTTTTGCATGTGCCGGTGCCGGCGAACAGACTGCGAAGGAGTAGAGGTCAGGAGCGCTCGGGCCATCACGCTGCTGACAGCTCAGATTTATTTTTAATCTCCGGCGATGGAGAGCTCGCCACACAGATCATGTGGCTTGTTAGCGTTTGAGTGGCAAACGCCCCGCCATCATTACGCCGCGATCTAATACAAAGAAAAAGTGACAAAATAATGACCTTGGTGGAGGTAAAGCCCAGATAATTGGGAGGCAGCCCGAATGGCGTTTTTTGGATTGTTATTCCGTGCGGCGAGTGTTGTCTCGCTCGCTGTGAAATCTGCATGGAGAGCTCCAGGTTCGTTTTCACCTCCCGTCTTACGCTGATTAACACTCTGACCTCTCCACAGTGTTCCTCTGGCGCGAGGGCGTGCATGTGAAGGACGTCGTCTGCACCATATTTACCGTCTGCCCCGTTTTTTTGACCAATTTCTTTATGATTGGTGAAAAAAAAATGTCATTATCGTTGCATCAGCAGGCACATTACTCGCTGTCTAAAGTGACTGCGGTCACACAGGCAATTTTGCTGACGGTACTTTCTCCCTTCTCTCCTCTATGTCTTTGTCTTTCTCCTCCTTTTTTTTTTCCCCTCCCTGCCTCCCTCTCTCTCTCTTTTCTGATAGGTGCCAATTATACAGCCCGAGTGTTGAAGCCTGCCCGGTCGCCACTGACCCTGTTAGCCAGCTTTAATGTCAACTCCATGGCTCCGAAGTGGAGGGAATTACCCCACTTTTAGTCTCCAATCAGGAAAAAAAGAAGAAGAACACAGCAAAATGCAGAGCTTGACTCTTTCCCGACCCATGCGCTCTTTTCAGGGTCTGACTGCTCTTGCGTTCTGGTGAAAACACAGGGTCAGGACTGTGTGGATAAAACCCTGAGGGTTTTGACATTTCAGCCTTACTGTCTTTTTTTAGTCTATCGCTGCTCTTCTGGCCTCGGTGCTTTTTTGGAGGAGGCCCAGATGACGGGGTGGCGCTGCTCAGGCATATGCAGAGCCCTGGCTCTCCTGGCGCTCCTGTTTCCCTTGCGGGAGAGGGGCTGCTGGGGGCTGAATCCCAGCTCTGGGGATCTGGAGAAGTCCCCGCACTCTGATCCAGACCCCTGGGAGGGCCTGCACAGGAACAAACGCAGCTGGGTATGGAACCAGTTCTTCGTATTGGAGGAGTACACGGGGAATGAACCGCTCTACGTTGGCAAGGTAAGAGATCTGTTACTGGAGCAGCATTAGCTCGGATTAAAGGGGCACTGTGTGGTTTTTGGAGAAGGGTTTTAGACTCGGAACAACATGAGGTAATCATACACAACTCAGAAATGTTCCGTAACTGAATAAACAAACCGTTCTCAGAGGAAAATGAGCCGTTTGGAGCTAGACAGGTGGCAGGGTCCGCCAAATATAAACAAAGTAAAACAAGAATGTTGTCCTTTAAGATCAGTTTGTTTATTCAGTCATGGAAACAAAGAGAGTTTCTTTATTTAGTTTTTAGCCATAAGAAATCAGACAATGAATGATCTCTCTCTTCTGAATACAAATGTCTCGCATAGTGCACCTTTAACAAAGTGCACAACGTTTCAAATGTGTAGTAAACCGATTCACACGTGCCATATTTCATGCAGAGCCTGCACCTGTACAGTGATACACATATCAATAACCTCTTACCATAACGACCTGAGAAATCTAGGACACGGCAGTTGTTTTCACAGAGTTGTACATATTCTCACTGCCCTATATACAGTATTAAACAAATGAAAAGAGAAAACACAGACAGTGTGGGAAGGCGTTCTGCGTTTTTTTTTCTTCTTTTTATTTGTCATCCCAGCCCGGCTGGAGCGTGAGCCTGTGCGAATGTACAGTGTTCAGTGTAGAGGACGGTGAACGACTTGACACGCTAATTTGCATTGCAATCATTCCCCTGGAAAAAAAATAAAAAATAGGTACATATTACTCAAATGTGTCTTTGTGGAGTGGGTGTTCTGCCAAGGTACAAGCTGATAGATCAAAGTAATGCATGTTTTGGCAGATAAATAAGTACTGAGCCCTCCCAGTGACACGAGTGGCGTAGTTAATATGAGGGTGCAACCGACAGAGTGACTAATCAGGCATGAGCGAGTTACAGTAACGCTGCTGTTCTATTATGGATCACATTCCCCGAGGTGAAACTGTGTGCAGACCGGTGGCCTTCAGTTAAGGAAAAGTAGGAATACCACAGTTTAGAACAATCTCAGTTACGGGTTCAGTGTTTCTCACAGAATCAGACTTTAACTGTGGCGGTGGCTGTCCAGCTCGGGTGCCACAGAGCATGAACCCTCGAGACTTCTGGTGACCTAGCTGGCTAACTTCCGGTTTAGCGACGAGCTAACTTGAACGAGGATAAAATAATTGAATCGGCTTCTCTAGACTTCTAGTTAATGGTATTGTACCGAATTTGCTCATATTTTGACAGTAAAACAAGTCATTTCCCGGGTTGTGAGGCTTTTATTTCTCTTTTACAGACTTTCCAAATGTTAGCGTTTAGGAAAAAGTCCCCAGTGCATCACATGACGATGTAATTACACAGCTTGGCAACGACAAAAACTGGCTTGAGTGAGAACGGGACGCACAGCTCCAAAAATAGAAAGTCAATATGTGGCAGCCAATGTTGTATATTGTAAATTAATAAATGAATGTACTGAAGTTAATGTTCTGCATATATTTTTACTTAAAAGCAAACTAAACCAAGTATTTTACAAGCAGCATATAATAAATTAACAAACATTTCTGTAGTTTTAATCAGATATGGAGACATTTTAAGTGTTTATAATAATAATAATAATAATGGATTGGATTTGTATGGCTCAAACATACAGCAGTCATACACATTCACACGAGGCAAGGTGGGTGAAGTGTCTTGCCCAAGGACACAATGACCATGACACAAGTTGCAAGGATGGGGATCGAACCGCTGACCCACTCTACCACCTGAGCCACGGTTTATTAACTGTAACATTCTTCACTCATGTATAAAGTGTTAATAAATGCATCATACCACAATGTAAAATAGTCAAGCAAGCCCAGTTCACAGTTTTATCAAGCCTCTCATTGCCTCATTACAGACAAATGCATTAATAAACCCTTGTTTGTGTATGTATAAGAATAATGTGAGGTTCAAAGTTCAATTGTGTACACCACAAGAGGAAAAATGTACATTAACATGCTTATGACTACATTATAGTGTGTTTTAATTGTTAAATGGGGGTTTAACAAGTGTCTACAAAGTTCCAATTATGCAGAAAGGCTTTCAGATGATTCATTAACGAGGCATTGGGAGACTACTTGTAATGCAGGGAAAATATCTATAATATGTGGATGTTTAACTAGTATTTGATGTTACATTTTTGTGGCTTCACAACAGAGTTCTCTCCATGTTAGGGGGAGTCGCTGTAGTGGGTGTGCATTGTGAACAGTAGGGGGGCCGAGGACAAAGCCCTGTGGGGCCCCGGTGTTGAGAGTGGAGGAGGTTTGACCTCAAGTTCAAATTGTCTGTTTTTCTGCCTGTGAGGACGTCCAATATCCACTTGCAGAGTGTGGTACTCAAGCTAAGAGTGCTTGAGCACCAGAGGTTACCACTGGAATTCAGAATTTACCGTACCTCGAATAAATATTACTTTTATTTCCCTGCAAAATGTGGTGATGTAGATGCACATGGCGCCACCAACAACAACTACTACTTTGCTAGATTTAGGAAAAGATTGTTGTTTGGGTTAAAATGACGATGTTAGTTGTGTGACTTCAGTTACTATTGTAGGTCTGTTGCTATGCAGACTTCGTTGCTCATTATCCTTCACACAGATTTCCTCCTTTGCTGCTGTAGTTATTACTCTGGCCGCCTAAAGAGATACGGGTTGTAATAAGCTGCTTTCACATTGTTTGTATTTGCTCTGTTGTGACCCATTACTATTGAAAGTTTTCCCAGCCAGCTCTTTCTTGGAAAAGAGGTTTCAATGACAGGTTTCATGATCAGGGACTTCCTAGGAGTAACTGGTGTCTTTTGATTACAGATACCTTAAAGTTTAGTTGACACAACTGGAAGTAACTGGTGACTATAGCTGTCAAAGGAATGTTGTAGTGTAAAAAGTATGGTATTGTTCCTATAAAGGTAGTGAAGTAGATGTATGTGGTGGCATTAAGTTGAAAGAATCAAGTCAAACATGCACACAAGAACCTCGAAACTTGATTTAAATACGTTCCACAACAAATTGGTAAGGTTACACAAAAAGTAACTTTCCTTGTCAAATAAAAGTATAGAGTACAACATATGTTACTTCCCTCTGAGATGCAAAGGAATCGAGAGAGCGAAATATAAGCACCTTAAAATGAGCTTTAAATAAAACTACTCTGTCACAGTTCACAACTGGAAGCAGCTAGTTACCATAGCTGCCAAATTAACGTTCCTCAGAATGTAGCAACCTGTTAATTATCATGCATAATCACAATCTATTTTTCTTTTTTCAAATAGCATTGTAGAACGGTTGTTTTACATGACAGGGTTTGCAGCTCCCCTCCTTTATTTCAGCACCATGGTGTAAATGGACAGCTCCTGCCTGGGAAAATGGCTCTGGTGTGTGAGCAGCGCGGGCCAGATGGGTCTCGGATTGGTCTCTAGATCCCTGTTATCTTGGAGAATTTTCTGGTCTCATTATTAAATTAGTTTTCATCTTTCCGCTCATCTGCAGGATAATCATTCTCATCTGCATGTATTTGCCGGGTCTGCTCTCACAAGCCCATTTCCTTGCTGTCTCTGAACTGGATTAGTGTCTCCAGCTGGAATTAGGATACATTTGACTGTCCTATTGTTCTCCGCCGTGTTTTTTTTGTTTTTCGCCAGAGGGATGTCGGAGGGGAAAGCATCTAAATCAGAGCGAGCCTGTTTGTGACACTGCCGGAGTTCATCTAAAGGTCATTTTCTCGTCCAAAGAGGAGTCTCATCTGATCTGCCCATCTCAAGATATCGAGAGTATTCTTTTGAACATCTGCTCTCTGATTCAAGCGTGTCCTTGTCCCGCGTTGACCGTTTGAACGTTACAGAAACGAGAGGGCCGACGCAGTAGTCGGGAATTTTCGAGAGGCCCTTTTCTTTTCTGCACATGCTCGTGCCTGATTGCTTTTCTTGTTAGTAAATCCCGCAGGACACAAACAGGCTGATTACTTATTCATAGATGTGTGGAGATCTGCTTATCCACATAGAATATACGCAAACTCATTTGCAACCCCCTTTTCCTAACAGGTAGTGCTTTTTTCCCCACCCACGCGTATTGATTAATCTTTTGTTTCGTTTAGTATCAGCGCATTTATAGTCGTGGCGCTGTGGCCGCCTGGGAAAACATGCGAAAAGTCCCCGTCTCCGTCTCTTACATGTGACCTCGTGGCCGAGCTCAGTCTAACCATTCCCCAAAAATATGAAAGATCAGATTCATTTCCGTCCCCGCGGGGCAGAGCAGGCTGCCCGGGAGCCTGTGGAGCTGTCACATTATTTGCTCCCTAAGATCGCAGTTGTCACATGGCGTGTGTGTTTGTTTGGTATCACAAGGACACGCTGTAAAAAAAAAAGTCCAGGGCGGGACACCCTGACCTCGTGAGCGACACGGAAGGTCCTGCCCTGTCAGGGGGAAAACGACCTTACTAGAAGTGAATGCTTCGGCTGGGTTTTTTTCATAGCTCAGCGCTTAATATTTCCAGCAGGTGATGGGCAAAAAAAACGCACCCAAGTGACATTGCCAGTAATCGCTTCTGTCAGACGTATCTAATATGACAGACAATGGGAATCTGTGTCCAAACAATGGCACAGCCGCCGCGCAGTTTGGTCATTTATTTGGCTGCGAGGCGGAGGGGAGAGTGATATAGTTGGTAGGAAAATGGGAAGTCATCACTTTGGCCCCGGCTGCTCCCTTTTGCATCTGCAGTCTGCTCGGCTTTAATGCATTCTGTCAGATTCTGAATTTCACAACCAAATGTCTCATTATGCCTTGGCACTCCGCCTCGGGTAAGTGTACTGGCCTGGAATCAGCTGCAGTCACACATCAAGCCGGCGGAAACATACATTAAAGCGGGGAGCCTCAAAACTGCGCGGCAAATTGGTGACGCACATATTTAGACAAGCGGCGGAGCAACTCACCCACTTAACAAACACTTACTGGTACGCACGATGCGTTTAGCGACTACGGCGAGTATCGGCGCGACGAGCGTTGAAAAGCTTCTGCTGAGTAAGCAATGTTCGCGGGCGCAAAAAATGAAAAAGGGTTTTTGTGCCACATGACGGCGGCAATTTTCGAGTGTCAGGTTTGGATCTCTGTTAATGCGCCGGCTCTCCTCCGTAACTTTTTTTTCGCAACGCTTCCGCTTGCATTCAGTTAACGACGTGTCTTTTTCCCCCCACGGATCTGTTTATGTTCGACTGGAGACGTTTGCAGAGTGCCGCCTCACCACACAGACCGGATCGCACCTTTTTTTTCTTTTTTTTTTTACCAAAATTGGCAGTCTGACTAACCATCAGAGTAATGGAAGGACTTATCCACCTTATAATTCAGGCAGCATGCGGGCGAGCATTAGCCGGGGCCTCTCCTGCTCCTCTCCCTGAAGGATTTTCTTCCAATGCAAATAGAAAGAAACTCAATGAGGAGCAGGAAAATGGAAAACATCTCCTGACGGAACAATCTCTTCAAGCTTGTAGAGAGGAAACGATAAAGGAAGCAGGACGTTTTCCTCCCCCCCCCTCTTCTTTATTATCGGCACGATCATCAGATGTGTTTACGAGCACGCCTCGTGAGTAATTCCTGACCCCGGTGGCGAGAACCTGCTGTTGCGCGCGACAGTAATTAAGTTTAATAATCAAACAATATGCATCATGATGCGTCAGGGATACACTCCCAAAGATAATTGCGACGGAGCTACACACAACATGTTACTACTATGCAAAAAAACCCACTTCATTAGCATTCCGCGAGACGTTCACTGTCAAACGGGTTAGAATCATAGAGCACGGGAGGGGCGCCGCTGCAAAGGTCAGCCTCAATAGCATCTACTCACACTGGCTGGTGCCGCCGAAGAGGGTGATGCGAGCCGACAGGGAGGGGGGGCCACATCGTGCGCACGCTACCCAGGGACGAGAGCTCGTAGAGAGGGGAGCTCATGAGGCGTCCTGGGGGCTTGTGGGATGGTGGGGAAAGCCTTTATCTGAGCCGGGGAATCAAAGGGGATGAAAACAGCGGCGTAAAGCAGACCAGAGGGGGAGTTATCAGTGGGGTAGGGGAAAGGACAGCAGAGGAACATTGTTTACAGTCCTCTCTCTCAGATGCAGCACAGGACCGAGGCTGGCAGTGTTGTTTTTTTTTTTTTTTTTTGATCCCCTAATGTCCAGAAGGAGGTCAGGAAAAAGTCAAGACAGTGTTGAGTACAGTGAGACGCATTCAAGAGCAGAGGGGCCATTATACCGGTCATTTAATAGAGAAAAATGGGTAAACAAAGGGTTTAATGTACCCGTCAGCATCAGGCTACACTCGGAAAAAGGATAAAAAATAAGCCATGTAAATATTTATTCCGCCTCATGCGACGGACTAATCCAAGAATCAGCGTTGCCACATGCAGAATAACCAAATAATTCTAATAACATATTTATCTTAACACCAGTGGGCTGCAGCTACAACCCACCCTTCACAAACTTGCATCTCAGCACGTAAGCAACCAAACTTCCTTCTGGAGCTGCAGCAATTAATCGATTAATCACTTGGTTGTCGGCAGCTATTTTGATAATCAATCAAACAACAAAGTGAAAATTCTCTGATTCCAGCTTCCGAAAAAAAGATTTCTTTCTGGGTCCTTATACTCGTCTACGCCATAATTCTGAATATCTTTGGGTTGTCGACAAAACTACCTGAGGACGTCGTCTAGGGAAGTGATCAACGTGTTAAATCAACTGTGAAAATAACTGTTAGTTGAAGCTCTATTTCTAATAAACCTCACCGCCGAGAGATGGTTTGACACTTGAACCAAACAAAGGTTCCAAAAATACAGTACAACTTCCAAATGGATTCGTAGACTCGCACGAGATTTTGCGTAACGGTCGATCACGAGCGGTCAGAGGGAAGGACAGCTGATCATCTGTGAGATGAGACGTGTCAGGGGAAGTGATGAAAGCTGCATAACGTTGAGACGAGTTCAAGTTGATTTATGACACGTCTGGAAAGCTGGAATAATATGTGATGCTGAGCAATCAGTACATCAGTTCATCGGTCCACCTCAAAGCAACTGCAGCTTCCCATCACTGATGCTGAACTACGCCACGGCGGTCGAGTTTGTGTGTGCGCGGCACATGGTCGCAACACGTGCCGCTTTCTTTCTGTGACACGAAAAGTGGCATCTAAACTTTGAGAAGCAAGACGTCATGAAGTCAGAGCTGCGGTCAGTCGGAAGTTAGGCGCAGCGGAACCGGGTCACAGTTTGTACGCGAGAAAGATCGACACGGGAAGTCCAAGTGGGCGGGTCTGTAGGTGGCTGCAGCTGCTTCGACCCGTGAAGCCAAACAAAGCTCCAGTTTAAACTTCGACGTCCACTGACTTCACTCTAAATCTGATAAATCTGCCTGGTTGAGACGTTCCAGAAAACGTCGCGTCGCGTCGAACACGATCCCCCTTTTGTTTCCCAGACGAGACAGGCAGCCTGTGTCGGTACTTTTGCGGCGATTTACTCCTCGCGTGTTTCAACTTATTACAGAAGCTGTTTGTCTTTTTCGGCAAAGTTGAGTTATTTAGAGCGCTCGGTTTACTCGCTCTCCTCTCGTCTCAGCCCCTCAGCTACATTTTTCAAATCTGATGACGTCTCGATAAAAAAACAGAGGCGGACGATTTTACCACTCGGATGTGCTTGTATCTAGATGGGATAAATCCTTGTAGCTACTAATATTGTAGCCTAATTAAATATTAAGTAACATTGTAGGCAGGGGGTGTTGAGAGATAGTTTGAAGTCGCTGTGTGTTTTATGTTTTTTGTCTGTAAAAATCTCTTTTATGTATTTTTTTTTCCGGCGGAGTGCGAGGCTGCTGAAGTTTCCTGAAGTGCTGATGTATTGAATTTTCAACATCCCCAACAGGTCTGATCCTGAATTATTCAGGAGAGGTCTTCAGCCTGCGCTGAGAATGTCGACGGACTATGAATACACACGAAAGTTAAAGTTTTCAGATCTCTCTATTTTTTTCCTCTACAAAGTGGATAACAGGTGGCCTGGAGACTGTTGTGTTTGTATCAAGCGCTCGCTCCGTTTCGATGAATAATGAACGCGCGGCTCCTCGTGTGTTGCTAAGACGCCGGTTAAATGTCTGCCACTTGTTCCTTCCTCGAAGATTGGTTACGAAGCAGAGACCGTTTTGCCTTTCACGGGATTTAAAAATGTATTTAATTCGTTTGAAAAGCAGGAGGGAAAATGTGAGGAGGGAGAGGTGTCGGTCAGGCATCTCTGTGCAGAGGCTTCTTGACTATTCTCCTCAAAAATGTAATGAGGCACTATAGACCAGCGCTGCTTTTTCATGGACTGGCTAATTACATTTTCCCACGGATGGATCCGTATGAAATGAAAGCGGTTTGATCTCGGTTTTCTGCTTTTTCAAACGGCATGATAGACCATTGGTCAAGAGACCGGAGGCTTTACAAAATGTTTCCTTCACCACAGACCACATCCAGCGTCTTCTTGAGATTAATTCATTATGTATTGCCCTGTGATGCTGACGCGACCCCTGGTTTTAGCAAGACTGCCATCTATTCAACAAACATCGAGGCCTCGCAGTAATCAGGTTATTCTCCACTTTTCGGCCAGCGGTGTAGTTTTTGAAACTTGGGTCTCCTTTTTCATGTTAAGGGAGGAACAGTGATTTGATTAACCGGAGCCGGATTTGAGGAAGGTGAAACCCAATTATGTGGTTCAGTATCACCTTATCTGGGTTTCTTGGAGTTGTTGCTCATGTTGGGAAGAACCACTTAAGGGAACACTAATGATTCCCAACCATTGGTACGAATACCTGCGCAGGAGCCAGGGGGAACACAGAAAGAACAGTAGGCCCGGCTCATACTTGAAAATATGCTTTGGTAAAACATACATATCGTATAATTAAATATATTTGTGTTTTTTAGGAAAAATAACACAAGAAGTCAAACAGATGTGAGGCTGATCTCAGTATATTTACCGTCACAACAAGGGATGCGCTGTATTTGTACAGTATCGGAGTGATAATGGGAAGCTGAGGCCTCATTAAAAGTGAGGAGAGTCCGGCATACTTCCATTTGATGGAGTCGGGGGTAGTTGCAGCTGCAGCGGTGCTGACCACAGGGGGTGCGGCCAGCCGAGGCAGGAAAAAAAGATGAAACAGAATCAACTTTCGGGGTGAAATCGACCTCGCGTTACCGCGGCAAATCACTGACGCTAGCGATCGGATCAGAACAGTAGTGACTCCTCGGGTTTAGCTTGTGCACCATTATGAATCTGCAGATCAGAGGCCATAAAGACAGAAGGCAGCTCCATTATTTACAGAGACATACGTTGAAACAAAACATGCAAGAAAATATTAAACTCGCATTTTCTAGTACAGGTGGCGCGGCTACATGCTAGCTCTTTCACTTTGTGTGTTTTCGGCCAGGCGAACACAGAATTCTCTCACTTTTATCGTATTTTTCTTAACAGATGCTATTTTTACTTTTTTACACTTTTTTGGTCGTTCAATCGTGTTTTATTGTGTTCGCAATTATTTTGACTGTGATGCATTTTGTAACTTTTATGTATCATTATTATCCCGCCACACAGAGTGGCCACGGAACGACGCCCGGGCCCACTCAAACACCCCGTGGCTATCCTCTGCGACGCCTGATTGTGTCTGAACGAGGCCTTATTAGCTCTCGGTTGATGATGAAATTACAGCTGACAAATAAAAAGACCTGATGACACAAAGCCAACTTAACAAGCGCAGCAGTAGGTAGCGGTAAGCGCCTTTAAAATGTTGGTTTACGATAAAAAATAAGCGCAGCTCGCTGTCGTCATCGTCGTCAAACGGCTGCACCTTGTTAGAGCCGACTGTAAAAATCAAACTTCCCTTTTGGGCCTGTTTTTTTTCACAATGAAAAGATGATTGCAATTTACATAACAGTGTTTCTTCTGCGAATGTTTTTTAGCAGCGATGGCAGGGGGTAATTTTTTATTTTTTTTGTATTTGTTCTGCCTCCATTCCTGTTGGTGTGAGTTTTGGTGAAGTGGTCGCAGCGCTACTGTTTATATTTAGCTGTTGATTGTGATTAAAGGGCTACTTCTACGCCCTCGGCCTGATGCTTTGAATAATACAGTCTAGAAAAAAACGGTGTCCAAATTGATCTAGCAGTTCTTATTGGGGTGGTCCAAACAACTCCTAGAGACACTACAAGGAGAGAAAAAGTCTCAACACAACAAATTTCATTAGAGCTAATCTAACTTCTAACTGCTCACTGCTTCTTAGCCTTTCTTACACACACTGATGATTATAAACTTCTTCTTAAAGTGCACAAATGTCAGTTGATTGGTCTTATTGGTAGTAGCCATGAGAAGCTGGTAGTTATTGGTATTGCCTGAAAGAAATCCACGTCGTGCGTTCTTAGTCCCTACAACCAGAAAACACCAACACGTCTCCAAACCAACTTAATCATAGTTATTCCTTAAGACAACAGGATGCACTCGAGAGTTTGTGAGATTACATACTCAGTGAAAGCAGTCAAAATCTCAACCATCTGCCAATCGAAAAGTTGAATCAAATCCAGATTTAAAAAACGGTTCAAAAGAATGGAGCTCGTCTGACAGGAATCTCCTTTTAATTAATTGCTTTAACAAGCTGTTAGTGCAGTTCGTGTGATTTATACGAACGTTAGAAAGCCTTAAAAATGATTTACACACACTCGGCTTTGTTTACGAAAAGCGCACCGAGGGGTTGATTCTGACATCAGGCCGCTTTTTTGGAAACGGGAGAGGGGAAATCGCGTAAACGAGTTATCCGACTTTTTTTCTCACCTTAACCTGATTACCGTGCTCTCAGTAATTTGCTTTTAGGTGCGTGTTAAAAAAAAAAAAGGTGTTCAAATTGCAGCTTCGGCTAAAGTAACTCGAAGCCCTCTGCCTCCATCGCACACACCCAACCCTCCCTACACCCTCCTCCTTCCATTTACCATCCATTGGCTGAAGGGACCCTAATATGCTAAAACCGGGGATGCAGTGGCCACCTCTCGCTGTAATTAAATTCAGTCATAATGAATCATAGCCCCTAATCCTAAAACAGGCTATATTTCCACAGGGAGGAGAAATGACCTACATGTACTGGAAAAAGCTCTTAGTGTAGCCTTTTCTACTACAGCTTTCTTACTTTGGCACCCGCTCTGAAAGCATGACAAACACGCACAATCCTCACTTTGAGCCGTGTTGAAAGTAACCGACTGGTGTCGTGCCTATTTACATATCAGGGCTGTTTAATATATATATATATATATTTATATATATGTATATATCACACGGGGCGTAGTTAAGAAAAATCAGGTAGAAGCTTCAAAAGATTTAAAAGCAAGTCGTGTCACAGTTTCTCAAGGGTTTCTTAATAACATGGTCAAATCTTTCCTTTTTTCACGTCTCCGTCCTGGTTTCGGCTAATGTAATGTGACTTGAATAGCAATGTGATGTTAGACGGCTCATTGCTCTGCGGAGAAGAATGTGCACGCAGTAACACAAGGCAATTAGGGTATTGTATGAGCCAGTCATCGGACTAATGTTGGTGATTCACAATGGTGCCTCTGCACCTTTGCTCCTCGAGGTGTATTTTATCATTTGGAGACCATGTTGGTTGCAGCCCAAGATTCTGTCACCGATCCATTGTGTAAAGAAATACACTTGGCAGCAGGGGGGGAACACAGAGATAATGCATACTTTGTTTTTTTCTGATTTGAATGGATGCAGATAGTAAGAGTGCACTTGGAGGGGGAGTGCGTTAATTACGATTTCTATCTTTGGTTTGCGGTGTTCAAATCATTGTGCTGGATTCATTAAAGTCCTTTTTTTTGGTGCTTAATTGCACATAGTCACTAATTGCATCAGAGAATTTTAACATTTCAGCTTTTATTCTCGCCTAATAACGGCCTTCCACTATCAATCATGTGCTGCTGGAAACAGATTTTTCATTTGGGGCAGATTGGAGAGTGTTTTTTGGTAAAAAAGAAAAAGAATGTTTGCTCTTCGTCATGTTCCTCTGGATAACAGGAGGCACATTTATGCTACACTTGGAAGGGTTAGACCATTTATCATTTGGTTGGATTGCCAATAAAATGTGCAACTTTGGCTCTGATGCAGCAGCGTCATCTCACACGCATGTCACAGTTAATAACACTGTAAAATTGCAGAAAATTGAAGTACTCAAGTAAATTACCTGAAAATTGTACTTATGAGCAGTTTCCTTTTCAATGCAAATGAATATCGGTTACAAATACCGTTCTTCAACGGCTGGTATTAACGTGATAATGACATTTGAATCTACAAGATTGTGAATGGGAGGTTGCTGGTTCAGTCCCCTGACCGGCAGTTAGAGTCTGGATGGGAAAGTGAAAAAGCCAGTGCCTCTTTCCCCGTCCCTCATTATCACCACTGACGTGCCCTCCTGCAAGGCCCTTAACCCCAGCTGCTCCAGCGGAGCTGCTCCGAGGGCAAGCACATCAGACTGTTGTTGTACTTGGCACCTCCTGGCCGTGAATGTGTGTCACTGTGCAAATGTGATCTTCTTGAAAGAGACAGGCTTCCCTTTCAGTGAAACTTCCCTGAATAAATAAAGGTTTAAAAAAACACAGCAACTTTTACATTTACAGCTCAAAAACAACACACTTCCTCTTATCGGATCCCGCTATGCAAGTTAGACAGGCATTGCATGTCTGAAGTCAATGGAAGAAATGCCACAGGTATCTTTCAGTTTTAAATTAGGCTACATTTTGTGATGGATTGCTAGGTAATGCAACTTGCACATGAAGCTTAAAGGTGCAATTTGTAAGATAAAAGAAGAAGAAGACGTCTAGGTATTGTGTTCCAGAGATGACGACTATAGTTAGCGTGATAACCAGCTAGCCTCTCCTCATTTGAGAGAAGTTGCAGTGTGGAGATATGAGCCGGTGGTGCTCGCTAAGCTTCACAAGCCCTCAAGGTTTTAAAAAAAAATGAACTCACAACATGTCACGAAGTTAAATACTCTCACTTCCTGTTTAAGTCATCGCAAAACACACCTCGTTCAAACTCACCAAACAGTCCTGGTATGGCCGTCCACAATCACCTCTGGTCCGGTTTAACTAAATCCTCAGTTCGCTGCACAAGATGGCGGACTCTCTCTCTCGCCTCTCCATATGCCAGCCTTCTCAGCCCTTGGTTCATAGTCTTGGTCAGAGCTGTTGTAAATCGCCTCTGTACTTTATCCCCTGACCTTCCTTGGTCTCAGAGGCTGTTTGGTCCCAGTTCTGTTTACAGCCGTGTGCAGTCTCAGGCTGCTCAACGCTGTCTTATAATTCTGTCCATATTCTACAAATTACAGCTTTAAAAGAGCAGGAAGTGGTGTGCATGGCTGGTCTATCAACTTGGCAAGGCAATTGTTTTTTATTTATACGTGTTTCCCCTTGAGGATATGGGAAAATGGGGTCCGAGAGTCTACGGCTTTGCTCGCTGCTCTGCCACCCTAAAATCAGCATGCCTACAAGCTCGCGGTACTATCTCAGTTGATCATGTTAGCATGCTAACCCGATAAGCACTGAATACAAAGTGCACCTAAGGTTGATGGGAATGTAATTATCTTTTCTCCAATTTTTATTTTAGTCATAACCCAAATATTGAATAGTAAAGCTAAAATAATTCATGCTGAGGGGGGCATGAATGTTTGAACCAAGTTTGGTTTTAATTTATTTAATAGATGTTGTTTAGACATTTCACTCAAACCCATGAATGTAAACCTCATGGTGATGCTCGAGTAAAGGTCATGGGTTCACCAAAGTTGTGAGGATTCATCATCTGAGAGTCTCTGAACCCAAATTTGTGCCAATCCATCCAAGAGATGTCATGACATATTTCAGCCCGGACTAACGAGGTGGAGTGAGAGACTGACAGACACAACCATCCCTAAAGGTATGACAACTAAATTACATCTGATAATGAGAGCGATGCGAGAAAAACAAGGTCTTATCGCTTTGTACAAAGGTGTCTCATTCAAAGCTCGAGATTTAACGACCAAATGATCCGGTAAATAATCAGAATGCAAGAAGTGACCTTTGCCGCCTGCCTTTCATCTGAGGTACTGCCGTGGCTGTAAAAGCATAATTGCTTCATTGAACAGAACTAACCCCACTCATTACTGACTCCACATGACTGACTTTGGACTTTCAATGCTCAAGGCTGATTCTTAAAAACAACCAAAATATAATACAATAAATGTATTGGAAATAGCTGCTGGCTGAATCCATTCTGTTTCTTTTTCATTCTCTTAACCCAAAGCATTCGTTCAATTTCAGGGACAATGGGGATAAGTGGATCCTGGGTGTAGAAAATGTTTGGTAGTAATTTCTTTTCTTTCTTTTTTCTCATACAGCCTCTTTTTTTTTTTTTTTTATGCCCATGAAAAATCAAGGACACTGTCTTCCATGTGTGAAGTCTGGCATTTGAATGTTCTTTCACATGTTGTGTGCATTATATTTTTCATTCCTTTACTCTTTTCTCTTCTTTCTTCTGATTCTTTGGTTGTGATTCTTCCGTATGAATGTAACTTTGCACAAAATGTCTATAAGAGTAAACTACTTCCATGACAATTTCAGATATTACCTGTGTTAAACTTCTGTTCAATCTGCCTTAGGCTGATGATTGGTTCGGCACTAGGCATGATCTAAATTACAGGTACAAGACAAATTATTTTCACTCCATTCACACCGAATTTCATTCCTTTTCAGCCCAATTTTTTCCTGCCTGTAGATATCACTTTCCGCAGCCCGAATTCAGTTAAATTTAGTGCCTCCGGAGAAGTTTGAGGGATCTCTGTGAAGATATCCTGTTCTTGGAACTTAGCCCATTCATTTTCTATGGAAGAGATGAGTTCATAGTCTGACAGTGTTAAATTATGCCGAGGGGCTAAGGCTATGCAAAGACTATGGGATGATTCAGAGATGGATTGGGCTATGATCTGAAGTTGTTATTGAATTTGGCTCCTCATATCCCTCAGAATGAAGAATGGAGTCAGGAGAGTGATTTGCTCTTTTTTCTCGGTGCAAGACTAAATATATTCACTACTGGAGGGATTGTGTACACATCAAAAGTCTGCCTTCCCAAAGGCCCTCTCATGTTGGGGTTTAATAAGGTATTTTATTGTTTGAAGTAGTACTGCTTGTTTGAGTTGTTTATAATCCCATTGGATTGGAGCAGCACTGTTGGTGGTATGCGAGAGATGGCATTATCCGTGTTTTCTTTTCTTTTCTCGCGCTCACTGGGCTTTGGTTACATCGTATAATCCAGGTGGGCTTTCTCATTCCTCCCCCAAAGAACTAAAAGGAAGTCTTGAGTCAGAGGGTTCAGGGTTTGTATTATGCACTTGAATGCCAGCGGTGGGCAAATGACATTTTTTCCATTGTTTATGGTGTGTCGCTGTAACACAGAGACATGAAGCTGAATGGAAAGCAGGGACAAAGTAGGTTCTGTAACTGGAATGTGAAAGTTGAACGAAGTCCAGGTAATGGTGAAGACGTTCCAGTAACAAGATTGCAGTCCTTCAAAGCCTCAAGATGTGTGGACTAGTGGACAGTTGCACATTGCTTAGGGTTAGGCTAGTTCAAATAATATTCACCACACATACATACAACCTACCACCCGTGGATTTAACAATCAAAAACAAGAGACAGAAATTCAGTTTGTTTCAAAGTTCCATTTCTCAAAAGTATCCAGAGTAAGCCCTCTCTCCAAACAAATTAATAGAAGATCTTTGGGGAGGTAATCTCGTCTGTTCAGTTCAGTTCATCTCTGATCAGTAAATCCTCTTTCCAAACAAATCAAGTGAGGATCTCCGGCAGAGTTATTAGCTCTGTTCAGTTCAGTTCTTCCCCTACAAGTACACCGTCTTCCCAAGGGTGTCAATGACGGATCTGTGAAAAAGAAAATCTCTGGCGCTGTTGTCAGTTTGATCGTCTACATTTACACGTTTGAGGTGGCTACTTTTTTTATATCTTTTATTTCGGTCACTCTGAGCAGTGTTTGCGTCCTAAAAGGTTCTTCTTGTTAAAGTATTTAGCATCCTTAACTTCAGTGTGTGTAAAAAGGGGGGCGAAAATTAGCGTGTCCATCCGGATGTCATGTTTCAAATACTGCCGATCTGAGATGGAGCCTATGCATTTCGTGACTGCTGCAGATTGGCGGGAATGAGTTCAGATTGTACCCTATTAAATTGAAGATGGGTTGCTCCTCAGATTGACTGTTTTTAATGATCACGGAAAAGATGAACTTGACTTCCAATATTTCACACTCATCTAACAAGGTCACCCGTTGGTAAAAAAAAGAAAAAGAAGTGGAGAGTGCAGCCTGGTGGAGTGCATGCCTCATACACACTGATATATTAGAGTGGATATGCCTCAGCCGATTCTGACTGCAAGCTATAGACTTTCTTTATAATTAGCTTTGAACTGTAACGCAGCTGGGTAAACACTTTGTCGGGTCATTTGCATCTGTTTTCCCGTCGATGATTTGATCTACTTTACGCGCCATCCCATCAGTTTAAAAAACAAAAAAAACATTACGGCTGTCCGTTTGCCAGAAGCTCTCGGAGGATGTGTGTACAGCATTGACTGGAAGAATTGGGCGAACTCACCACATGCAGATATTTTGTTACCATACTCTCTAAGATATGCTGATTTCATAAAATTACTTTTCTTCACCTCCAACATACGGTTAAAAGTTTATGATTTTATTCAAATCTACCACGAGCTTCGAAATCTCTCCTTGCAGTTGCCACAGATATCAATGATGACAGGATTTGATGCAAAAACACCACCTATGGAAACTGAGTCAACAAGTAGTATTTAATTTGCAGATCCCCTTCTTTTTTATCTAAAGGTCTAAAACATTAGCGGGAAATGTCACGAGAACTTCACTGCTCCCTCCACCCACACATACGGTTGCACACAATGGTATGTTTTCTGTGCAGTTTGGAACAAACAGGATATCATTAAGTGGAGCAGAAGACGACAAGGCCAGCTGAGATTAAGTGCAAAGAGTCATTGAACAGCACAGAACATTAATAATGGACGGCAGACAAAGTGTAAGCCTATGCTTTTTATTTGACCTCTACACCGACTAAACAACATGCATAACAGAGCAATCGCGTCTGAAAATATGTTTGTACTAAAATATTTTGCATGTAAATGTGTTTGACACTGAGGTGAAAACGTGCCGCAGTTTTGACCCGCGTCATTTGTGCCTGTCAAACTGAACTAGAATAATATTCAATTCGCTACAGACAAGCTGCAGCTGCCTTACTACAGAATAAATAATATGCAGAATTCTCCCACAGGGTATCAAGTGTCTGTTTTGAGTTGTGTTAAAGTTAGTTGGACCAATGTGATTGAGGGATCTTGAGCACTTTGTTGAAGAAGCTGGCCAAATCGGACCTTTTCAGGTGGCTTTATTCCAGGAAGTAACACATGACCCGTCTGTCTGTCACGTTGTTTTAAGTAATTAGGTTAACGTACGATATGCGAGTGATTTACTCATGCCACTCATGTTACGTGACATGAGTTACATCACTTACGAAACGTATGGTCTGTTGTTATCTGTTGCGCTACGTTACGTGACATTGCATTACGGTATGGTACGTTGCATTATGTTACGTTGCGGTACGGTATGTTGCATTAGGATACGTCATGTTGAGTTACGCGTCGTCGCAGTACAGTCTGGTACATTGTGTTACGTCACGTTGGGTTATGTAACTTGACGTAATGGTATGGTACGTTGCGTTACGTCACGTACACGGCATGGTACATTGCATTACGTTAATGTTATGTTACTTTAATGAAGTAGTTTTGAAGCCTAAACGTAACCAATAATTACTGTTTCACACATAAATAACAATCCAAAAGTTCTAAAATGTGAACTGTTTATGGCGTTGTCAAAGTTTGTCATCAAGACAGAAGGATTATTTAACAGAGATGTAAGTATCCCCCCCAACTCCAAACATTTACGTGTTAAGATATGGAAAAAACTAGTTGAAGTTTCCACTAAAATGCCACTTTTATGGCATTACTGACGCTTAGTATTGTAACCAAGATACATAGCGAACAAGATATTTTACAATGTGTTAAATTAACAAATGAAGATACTATTTCTTCATGTCCTCAAGCCTAGTTTGGCATCTGTATTGTAATTTCGACCTTGTTTCCTGCAAATGAGTTTTGGAGCAAATGCAGCAATACCTGTTATTATTTTTTTCCTATTAACATACGGAGGAAATGTTGCCAAGTTGCAAAAATGTTGCCAAACATGTAAAACTTGTAACTGGTGGCATTTAATTGGTTATTCCTAGAAATATCTGATTTTTTTAATACAACATCTGCTCACAGTGGCTACAGACAGCATTATTAAACTTTATTTTTGGCACATGCAGCTCTTGGGTTAGGTCAGAGAAAGGATCACGGTCTGGTTTAACACAGTCTCCAGGGACTTGATACACTATGTACTACACTTTATACCAAAATCAGGTTCTTTCCCTGACCCTAAGCAAACTAACCGTAATCACAGATGGGACTCCCACGCAGCCTGTTCTCACTCTCAACGTGTAATACAGCAGCCTGGTCAGCAGCCTTCAGCTTCTACGTTTGACACTGTAGTTATTCCTCTAGCATCAGTATATGGAGTGAGGAAAGTGTGTGCAAGTTTGGGGATGCAAAATGTGTTTTTTTTTGTATATTTGCAGCACCAAAAACACGACATCTTGTGCAGTTTTACAAAGATTGCACTACAGTTAATGACTTTTTATTGGACCCGCATGTACCATTTTTATTTCATTGGAGGTTTTAAAGATGTTTCATGTTCATATTGAAGTCAAACGTTTTCCTTATTGGGTTTTTGATGTTCCTGCTGACCATAAAATGTCTTTTGTTCACTCCGATTGAAAGAAATCTGGAGCTTAAAGTGTGCATTTTTTTTTTTACTGGAACTGGACATTTGAAATGTTCATTGACCTTGTTTCAGAAAAAAAAAACACGATGAGCTGGGAAGTAGGTCCATGTCGCCAAGTCATGCAGGTCTGGTTTGATTTAGGATCAGGGACCAGGACGAGTCATGACATCTCCCCGCGTTGGCCGAACTTTTGCTGACTCTTCATCTCTTGGCCCCGGGGTCTTTCCGGCAGACGGTGGCACATACAGTAGAGATGTCATGCTCACTCCTGCGCTGTCTGGGGTACTTAGGGCAACGACACGGCGACAGGAACAACACATCGGTTTCCCACGAGCTGGAGACAAAATCAGAGGCGACTCGTTCTCGACAGCGGGACTCCCAGATGTCATGTGAGCAGTAGATGGAGCACAGAAGGCTGTGATATCACATTTTAGCTGCTTACATTTACAGGGTCTCTGCACCGTCAATGTTTCCTCTCAATGTAGTGACCACATTTTCAGCTTCTACTCCAAACTAACACACGTCTTCATGCGACGATGAGAGCCAGTCAGACGAATGATGTTAGGTCAGTGTGACTATGTGTCATCTGACAGTCTCTCTTCGCATCATCGAGACAGCTTCATGATCAGAGTGGTGGTCATGCAACGATTAAATAAAGGGAGTTAGATTTTTGATTTCATCAAATGGAATGGCAGCTTTGGCTGACGACCTTCAAAGTCTGATATATTAGAGCTTTTAGAAAAGGAGTTTCCTGTTATAATTATATAATTATACAACTTGTCAAGTCTTACCATCTTACTATTGCTACTGCGAGGACATGATTATTTTTAGCAAATTTCACAGCAATTCATTGAATGAATTATAATTTTTCTTCAGCTAACTCAAACTCATAAAGGTTTTTTCTCTGGGGATGGTGAATCCTAACAAAATGTAGTGGCGCTATATCCCGATTAGCTGACAAACATTGCCATCCCTGTTACCGTGCTGCTGGCATGGCTGAAAACAGGCATACAGATGCACATAAACACTTCCACTGTTTCCTCATCCTCCACAGTAACCTTTGGTCTTGTCTTTTAGTTCACCCCTCTTCATTCTAAGTTTGCAGCACTACTTATTTGCCCATGTCTAAGTAAATACTTGAAAAGTTGAGTCCTCTGAGGCGGTCTGTTCCTTAGCCGATGTGACTGATATATTGCTCTATTAACACAGCGGTTTTCCGTCTTATTGGCCCGGAAGATGGAGAAACTTCACGGCCTCATCACAAAACCTCTTCACGCTTTAGCTATGACTTTTACTAAAGGCCACTTTCAATAAATGTCAGGCTCCAAACATTGGTAAACAGTTTTAGCTCTAATCAAATTCCAGAGGGGTGATATACACGGTGAGGTTGCCATGTCTGTAGGATTACAAGGGTTCCACTTTGAAAATGGCACATTAAACAAATGGATCATTTCCCACTGGTGACGACAGTATTTATTCCCAACACTGAGGAGGCCTGCCCTTTCACTTCACGTCCCGCTCATCCAAGCGTCGAGCCCCTCCCCGACTCTTCACACCACTGACGAGGACTTGTTCACTCCAGTTGCACAGCGCCCGCTCCGACAGGGAAAGCTGCACACTCATTACTTTTAAGATATTCTGCCGAAAGGTGTCAAAATGTTGATCCAGAGAATTTTCGAATAAGAAGATTGCATCAGAGTTATGAGTATGCAGTTTTCTACTCCTTTGTTTGATGTGTGCGTGTGACCCAGAGTAGTTCTCTCTTCGTCTTCAGTTTAAAGAGCAGCGCTTAGCACACTCACATTGAGCAATAAATACTGTTTTTTTCAACAAAAATCACTGTTATTATGCTGTGCAGATTTTTAGAGGTTAGTTTTGTATCAATTCAAGAGCAGCATGGAGTATTTTAACAAAAGCCTGTAGGTGAATATATATAAAAGCAAACACAATCATACTTATAATAATACTGATCACCTTCTTCATGAGTTGTTCCGGATGAATTATGAACCAGCCACTGACTAGTAATTGCTTAATCATAACTTACTCTTTTTATGACGTAAAGTAAAACATAATTCTGAGTAGTCATTAATTAATTATAATACTCATTACATAATCATTAGTTACTCTTTTTGCACCTTCAAGTGAAGTGAAACATAATGCTGAATAGTTACTAGGTAGACTCATTAATTACTAATTACCTAGTTATTAGCTACTCATAGTGAAACATAATACTGAATAGTTACTAGGTAGACTCATTAATTACTAATGACCTAGTTATTAGGTACTCATAGTGAAACATAATACTGAATAGTTACTAGATAGACTCATTAATTACTAATTACCTAGTTATTAGTTACTTATAGTGAAACATAATACTGAATAGTTACTAGGTAGACTCATTAATTACTAATGACCTAGTTATTAGTTACTTATAGTGAAACATAATACTGAATAGTTACCAGGCAGATTGATTAATTACTAATTGCATAGTCATTAGTTACTCTTTGTGCACCTTCTAGTCAATGAAACAGTAGTTACCAGGTAGACTCATTACTTACTAATTACCTTTAACTATTAGCTACTTGTTTAGTGAAACATGCTACTAAGGTTAATCACTAGATAAACTATTTAATGATGTTTAAGTTATTAGTAATAAATGAGTCGTTACTGGTTGTATCGATCAGTGGCTGATTGATAGCTAATCAGGAACAACTCAGAAGAAAGTAGTCAGTATGTTGATCCAGATATTTCTGAATGAATTCTTACTTAATGATTCATTAATACAGTAATCTTCAGGAATTACTCATTAATGGTTCATTAAATCATCAAGTCGTTCTTGATTCACTCCATACTTTATCTTTTCACATTTCTGTGTAATTTATGTAAAGTATAACCTGGAATTGTTCACATTTTAGGAAAAGGAGCACAAACCTTGAAAGGGGCGAGTCTGTTGTTGTGAAGATAAACAACATTCCTCATCGTTTTTCATTCATCACAACACAATTGGTAGCTTATGGAGTGTAAGCTGAGTGTAGGCTTAAGTTTAGGAAGTACAATTTTAGTTGGTTAGAATATTTTTTAAGGTGGTGCGGGTACCTTTTATATAAATCAATTTGTAGCATCATCTGTTGTACCAACAAAAAGACGAGACAAAATCGTGCTTTGCTATTGTGTTGTGAATCTGTGGCCTTCAACGTCTTTTCAGTTTTCTTCGAACAATCATTTAAAAACTTTGTAAACATTTCAAAAAATCTGACGTCCATTCATTCTGTCCTTGTATTCATTTGTTGTTTTTTGAGAGGTTTGAAGATGTTATACAGATTCGGTCTAGAATGCCGAATATTAAATGGATCTTTTTTTTATTATTGTCTGTTTGAACAGTACACATTTGGGTGTTTGTCCTTAATTAGAGAGTACGCAGTTAAAAGTTGTCAGGAAATGAGGAGAGACAGATGGGAGAAGATGTAAAATAAATGTCCAAGTCTGAATTGGGTTTTTTGTGACTACATGGCCAATGTTCCAAACCCACTAAGCCAACAGGATGTCTCCCGCTCTCAAAATGATGTGATTTATGGGTCATAATAAGGTTGTTATCTTCCTCCTGATCCACATCTCCAATATTGGGATTGTTCATTGTCCTTGTCGGTCATCTTCATCCATGTGTTGTAGGTGACTAGCGGCTGAGAAGAGATTATTGATGTCACTGTCATCAGGCGGTCACCTCAGAGTGCTCGGAGCGATGAGTACTCTTCACTGAACAGGTTTTTAATCAAAATAATGTGTGTCAAACACCATCGAAAACCCGTTTTTCTGCCGAGAGCAGGAGTGTGGGTAAACAAACAATGGCAATTATGCTTCTCCAAGCATTCAAAAAAAAAATATATGAATGAGATGAAAATTAGATGATGCTTATCAAAAACACCAGGAGAACAAGGGAAATGTAGGATTTTAAATGCCGATGGTGAAGATAGGCCTTCTATTTTGTTTTCCTTTTTCTTTTGAACAACCTTTTGTCTGAAGTATGTTTTTCTTTGCAGACGCATTTGTTAAGACACATGAATAAGCTCAACCATATGTTGTGAAATTTCATTTTCCACAGCTGTTTTCTGAATTACTGTTGACTGCACTCCATTAAGCTCGCACATGTCACGGACTAAAAGCTTCTGCACAAGTTGACAACGATGTATAGAGGGGGAGAGACTTGCTCAGTGTGGCCTGACTGACATTTTTGAGTACAGTGGGGGCACGTATGGTGAATATAAGGATGGGAATTAATGAAAACATGAGTGTGCGCGTCGTGTGAACTGATTTCACGTTCATAGTTAACAATTTTGAACCATGCATCATGTTCACTTCTTCCAGATTCATCTATATTACTTTTAGCAGTAATCTGGTTTGTGGTTTATTAGATTTACAGTGTCAACTGACGCATCACCGGCTGAGCTCATTATCTGTGGTCTCATGAGACTTTACTTTTACTTTAGACTTGTACTTAATATCTGTAGAAAACTGCATGTTCGTGGCTATTTATCAATCTTTCATGTTGAAAACAGTTTTAGTTGCTGTCCAGTCAACCGATACCTTGGGGTTGAGTCTGTTGACCAATCACAGAGAGGCAGGTTCATTTCAGGAAAAGTGGTTGGATCCATAATCACGCCGCTCTGTATGAAACATTACCCTCTCCCATTTACAGCCAAGTTCCTTAAAACTGCTGTTAACTCTCACGGGAGTTAGCGACGCTCATATTCACAATCAAAAAAGCATTTAGCATGCTAGCATTTAGCACCAAAAACAAAGAACAGCTGAGGATGATGGGAATGTCGGTAGACAGTATTAGACCCGGTGATGGTTCTACATCAACATTAAAGTAGATAAACACCAAAATTGATCGTTCAGGTTGCTGTATGTGAGCAAGACCTGTTATAAATTCATTCTTGAAGCAAACTACATGAATGTTTTTTGTGATAAGCATCCCGTCACAGAAAAATGGGAGTTGTAGAAATCATTGGAACTCAAGACTGCCATTATCCATTATATACATGTTCTTTATAAGTGTATGTAACCTTTAGACCACAACTGTATTTCACTGAATAAGCATGAATATCAATCTCATGGCAGTAAGTAGGATTTCTCCTCTGGGGACCATGAATGTGGAACCAAAATTTCACTGTGATCCAACCAATGGCTGTGTAGATATTTCAGTCAGGAGAAGCACAAATGTGGATCTCATATTGGTGCTACGGATGAATCCATCAGCAGGATTTCTCTTCTGGGGACCGTGGACGTCTTTCGCTCAGTTTGATGGTGATCCAGTGAACGGTCGTTGAGATGCTTCCGTCTGGATCAGCGTTCTGCGATGACTTCACTACTCGAAGCGCCGTGCTGTAATCCCCTTCCCAGGCAGCTGCACGCCACTTCACAGTTTAATTAATGTGACTCTGACGACTCTCGTGAGTGCCGCGCGACCTCGCGTGTGATCCCAGGGATCCCAGAGCACCTGCTCGGGTTTAAATGTCTGGGAACTCCCCTTGATTGTCAGTCGATAGGACTAATGAAGCTTCTTAAATGACTTTGAGGACAAATCCAGTTACCGTTCACATCTAGGTCGACAAAACTGCAGTGGCTCTTTACACAAAAAGTATAGTGAACTCCTCTCCATGGCACAGTAGGAACAGCTTCCTCATTTTAGCCTCCAGTTTCAGTAGAGTGCCAGGGCCCTTTTTTCATTTGACAGCCAATGGGGAACGGCTGCAAGACGGATGGAAGGCAGCCACTTTGGAAAGGCCTGTCCTTTTTTGTAGGCAGAGCGGAGCCCCTTTTTTTTTTTTTTAAAGTTGTAGAACATTTTAACTGCACAGGCGCGACCGCATGAATGAAGTGTACCGCCGTTTGTGTGAACCGACTAAATCACAGGAAAATGTGCGTCGGCAGGTTTTTTTTTTCCTTACACGGCTGGCACAACATGGCAACAAAGGAGCAGGTAGAGCAGTTTGCAGCAATTTTGAAACCGTCGGCGAGCTGCGTTGATTCTTCGCTGCTCAATACGTGTACTGAAAACCTTGAAACTACACACAAAGCGCCATTAGCATCATAATCGACTCTTTCTAAACATTCCTGTGCTTCCATGTAATTTCCAGCTCGGGTTTTTATCTGATTGTATAAAACCTGCTCTGTGCTCTCTGTAAAGCAATAGCAGCACTTTTTTTTTTTTTTTATTGAAAAGACACACTTAAGCCCAATTGGACTCAGGAAAGAATCAATTCAAAGTGATTCACAGCGGAGAGAAGAGTGAGTGAGCTGCTGCTATGTGGGCCGACAAAACAAGCAGGAAGAAGAAAAGGAGACTCGAAATGAAATTTGAAGTGAGGTTAGAAAAATAAATACATTGTGAGGTTTGGCATCTGCATGTGTATAACATCCGTCGATAAGGTCCTCAGCTTTTATCACCTGTGACAAACGACTTCTTCCAAAGTAACGGTCGGCTCCTTTTTTTCTGCCCTCTCCTCGTCTCCATGTGTGAAAGTGACATTTCAATGTAACCTCCTCCTGTTTAAACACCCTTCAGATTGTCATTTAACATTAAAAATGTTACACCCACTGCACTCTTCCGTCTCCACACCAGCCCTTTAATATTAACAATGAGAGGGAAAAAGTACTTTTATAGTATAATGAAGAGGGTCGCATAGGTACGATTACCACCTCAGAAAAGAGGTTTCTGAGACGTCATTACATGATCGTTATTATGCTTTTTAATATAAGTTAGAAACATCTTAAACTGAATGGAAACGGACAGACATCCTGGTTTAACAGTGCTTTATTTTAATCTCACAATGCCCTATATATATATATATATATGTGTATAAATGTTTTTTTAATAACACTAATAACGTTGAATTCAATACTGTCTACACGCAAATGTTCACAGTATGATCATACAAAGGTACACCTTGATCTCTGCAACCATGATTGTAAATATCATTTTATAAATATATTTATTAAATGCTGAAGACACTATTTCTCCAGGCAGATAAAGGCTTCAGTACACACTCTACACTTTGCTGTATTTCATCGTTTTTGTGTCCAATTCTTATTTTTCTGGCTATAATTTAGATACTGTTCTGTTGTTTTTTTTTTTTATTAATCCGTTATGTTCCTCAGGGACGGTGCGGTATCATGATCATCAACAGTCATGATCTGAGGGCGTGCCAGTTACAGTAAAGGCTAAAAAAACCCAATAAAATAAGAGAAAACAGACACGACAATCAAACGCAAGCACGGACATGATGCTTAATTTACAGGAGAGCTCGCAAAAACAGACAGATGACAGCAAAGAGGGGAAATCAGAGACGGATTTGAAGAACAGAGCAGCAGAAGTAACTGTTAAAACAGACAACACAATCTACGGTCAGGCAACAAGGCAGCTTAGCAGCGTCCAAGTTGTACATTGACGGGTATTTGTATTGCACACGTGTCTTTTTAGCACAGCAACATCGTATTTGACAGGTGAAATGTTTCGGTCTCGATCCTTTTTGGTCTCTGGATACATTATTCTGAACATTATGAGGCGGATGAGTTGACCACGGCGCCGTGCGGATGTTATAGAACGACGCTCGGCTTTGCGTTTCGCAAGTAAATCGTAATGTCCATTTATAATGTGTCAAATTCTGATTCATTTAGTTAAAATCTATCTTTGACCCGGGGCCACAGTCGATACAGATTTTGACAGGAGCTCAGTGTGTTCAGTGTTTTTAAGTGGGCTGTAACTCTGGATGAGTTCGACCGGAGGTTCAGAATAAATAACGGAAAAAGTTTCCTGTTATTTATTTGTTATGATGCTTTTGTAAACAACATTGATATTCCGGCGGTTGGCTGTTGACCCCTGTGAAGTCAGAATGATAAGTGATGAGTAAAAAGTTATTTTTATTGAGTGAATTTTTGTTGTTTTTTATACTTTTTTTCCTATTTGATTCTCTTACTTGCGCGGCTGCAAGCTCATACTTCCTGACATTTAGGACCTCACCAGTGTCGCAGATGAGTCTGATTAGTGTTCGACAACATCGAAATTCTGATAAAATGTACTTTTTTTTTATCCATTTTCTTTCTGAAGTTAATCCATCGCAGGTCTGGAAATACGACTATTCGCATCAAATAAATCTTCGTTTTCAAACAGTATTTGATGTTGAAGGAGAAAAATGTGCACCGCATTCACATCTGAAGCTGCTGAAAGAGTTAGTCTGATAAATGGAAGTTGCAGAAAAAGAACAGTTTTTGAACTGAAAGGTTAAATATCGTTTGCCTTTTCAGCATCTTGTAATGACTTCTCTCGACATTCGCAGATGTTGACCTTGAGTACAAACGCGTCTCTCTCTCGCCAGGATTTTTTGCTGAATTGGTGTCCAGCATTTCTACATTTCCACCTGCAGACGGGCGGAGTAACATCTGTTATCGTAGGTCCAGCATGCAAATAAGATCCCTTGTGTTGAAACGCAGTTCCTCTCATCGCCGTTCACTTTTTTCATTTAGATTGGTCCCTTCAGTAGGCTGTCAGCTCCAGCCTGTACTCAGATGAAAAAAAAACAAAAAAAAACAAACAGTCGTCACAACGATAGCATCTAAGGAGCCTTTTTGTGACAAAAGGCTTTGATTCCCTCACCCATAATACTTTGAAAGGGATGCCTATTCCTGTCTCCCATTTATGTGCATCTCTGTGATGAGGGCAGCTGAATGCCACGCCGACACACACACACACACACACACACGCTGACACGAAATAAAAAATAAAGTGAAAAGCTTGCCCTGATTGCTAGCTTGATTACTTTCATTGATGTGGATGACAAATCGGCATGGTGGCAAGGCTGGCAAACCAGCAGAAGAAAAAAAAAAAAAAAAAAAAAAAAAAGCA
>OMLP01032652.1:0-36324 GCA_900302685.1 Spondyliosoma cantharus | reverse complement strand
AACCAGGAAAAAAAAAAAAAAAAAAAAAAGAAGAAAGGCAGCGGGGGCACCGGATTGAAAAGGCCCCAGGAAACACTCCTGCGTGTCTTTAATTAACATGTGTGTGTCAAGGGCTACTCCAAACGCAGTCGCATTGTGCCGGAGTAAATTAGGAAAATGTTTGTCACCTTTGAAATCTATTGAGAGGCTGATGTTGGGCAGCTTCTGCCTGAACCTCTCGCAGTAGAACGGGCGCTCTGTCGTGTTTGTGTGCGCGTATCTGCTCGCAGTCACACGCCACGCTGGCACTGATACAGCCGCTTGTGCTCAACATCAGCAAATTGAGTTTGTCCGTTTCTGACACCGCCGGCTAATGCCCGTAGTATATCGGCTTTCTCTCGCGGCAAAGCCCTTCTAAGCTTTAATAGGTTTCATCTGATCATCTCTAATTACAAGCGAGACGTCTATAAATGCAGTTTAACTTGTCTGAATTTAAACCGAAGATATCTGCGCTCGCATTCTGAGCGCTGAGAGCGTTTTCGAGGCAATCCTCTGAATGGTTTTTCGACTAATTAATTAAAGGCGTCTATAACAAAATCATCGCTGTTGTATCATTTATTGTAACGGCAGGATTCACGTTGTGCATTAATGAGAAGTCAAAACTTTAATTTAAGAGATCTATAGTTACAGTTTGACTTTTATCACTAATTAGATTCTAAACTACACTGTATTTATTATTTATTGTACTTATTATTTATATATCAAACTGTCCGGTGCGTTCTAGCCTCTGCTTCAACTCCTGTCTCTTTCCTTTGGAGAGTTAACAGGAATAAAAGTTTTTATTCGTTTAAAATCGCAGCATTCGCAACGAGAAATTGCCTCGCTTGCTAAAAATCACAGTTACAAAGTGCTGATATTTAAACCGCTCGACAAACTCAGATAAATCAACCAACCAAATGTTACCAAGGATATTATAAAAACCATTAAATGAGATAAAAGTTTAATGCCACGCGCTGTGTGATCGACACTCCCAGACGCTTTTTACAATCTGACCCGCTGCTTATCAAACGCACCGACGAGAACGTTTAGTCGGACTTGACAGATTTTTTTTGGGCCGCATTTGAGTCCCGGCTGGTCTGAGAAAATGTTTTTTTTTTTATTCAAATCCAAGTAATTGCTCATTTAAACAAGCTGATATTATAACATTTTAGCCATTTAGCAGCCTAAATATGGGTTTTGTTGACAGACGGCAGCACCGCAATTCAAATGAAGTAGTTCTCTTTAGTTCATAAGTTAGTTGGTGTCAACTTTATCTGTTCTTCTTCTGTTAACTCTTAACGTAGCCGACTCTGGTTCCATTAAAGGTAGATCAAGTCAGTCCCTAAAACAGTTTTCTAAAGAAGAAAAAACACATTTCATATATTATTAATCATCAACTGATCATTGGTTGTTAAGGCTGCCGGCCTCTCAGATTCCTGCCAGTCAGAATATAATTAAATAGTCTGAATTCAAGTTTTGACTTCTCATAAATGCACAGCGGATGTGTTCAGTGTAGGCGCTGGAAATATTCATGAATGAAGACGGTTTGGATGTAACTTTTAAACAGAGCAATACACAGGCTGCTCCTTTGTTTCCCGTCCATGCCGAGTGCATCGCGTCTCAGGGTTATGTATCTATGAATAAAATGTAAGTGACGCCCACGTTCGTGTATAATACTGACAGAAACATGACGGATTAATTTAATAACTCAGAACTTGGATTGAAAAAAAAAACAAAAAGAAAAAAAAAAAGTGTTTTTTTTTCTCTTTCTCGCCTCGGAGATCTTGACTGAAATTATTCAGGCCCCGTTTTTATGAGAAAAAAAAAGATCCAAATTCATTTTCCCCCCACATGGAAACAGAGCCATTATCTCCTCGGTGTTATGACTCAGCCGGCAGGTGCAGATACGAGCCGCCGCTGTCTGATGGAGACAAAGTGTATAAATGGCAGTCAGAATCGAGAAAAAAAATCGCTCCTGACTTTGATTGAAAGCCGATTCTCTTATGTGAACAGTCGGCGCATGAGAGAGGAAAGCGGCGCGCGCTGCCTTATCCCCGCCGAAAAACTGCCTCTCTGCATTTTCATATTTATCCTCTCAAGAAAAGCTATACGCGCGATGCTTTGTACCTGCTGTCAAGCCTCTAAGAGTCTGTTGAACTGCCTCTTTGACTCCTTTGAATCAGCTTATTCAGGACAGGAACTACAATTTCTCCTTATTTAGTTAAGTTCTATAGATTAGAAAGCTTGTTTTTTTGTGTTTTTTTTGGCGTATCGACTCCTTCGACTTATATTTCATCTGCTGTCACCGACTAACTGTTTGCGGCGCTCACACTTCAACTGCTTCTAGTGTTTTACCGTTGCAACTGTCACTTCAACTGATTTCGTTCCTCGCACTTCAACAGGAAGTTCAACAGCCTACAGGGCTTCAAGTCAAAACTGACAAAATAAAAAAAAAAGCTCTGAGGGATTTTTCAACTCCTCTCATGACTCACAGTTAACGGCAATTCAGATTCTTTCGGTGTTTCAACTTAAACGGGCAACTTTGCCGATTTTCTACCAGCTTTGTATCGCTACGAAATTTCTTTCCATTTCACCGGCACCCAGAACTCCCCACTGGAGTCTTGTTCTGGATTGTTATTCTACATTATGTATGCCAGCTCGGATCAAACTGTCAAAACCAGGCAGCGCTGACGGGCCGAGATTCTGCCTTTTTCTCGCCTAGAATGTTTTCTTACTGTTTAGGCTGCGATAGAAGGATAATGAACCGTAAGTGGACGCCATGTTGTTTCTTAACGATCCTCTTCACTGTCTGCATCTCATCCAGACGTATCGTCCACTGCCCTACACACAGTACGTCACCCATTGGCAGGGGTGTTTATTGTTCTCGCGTGGCGCGGTGCATTCTGGTTGTCAAAGCTTCTCTCCCTCTTGAGCAAAAAAGGTTTTTCTCTGCAGTTTTCTCTGTTTTTGCTGCTCCAATTAAAAACAAATATTTGCCTACTGTCTCTACAGCCCAGTTTTAAGCAGCGGCCTGCTTCGAGTTCTTCGTTTCAAACTGCAGCTGTTGTGTAATGCGTCACATAAAAAGTATTGAAGGAGTCTTTAAATGTGTACTGTAACAGATTTCTGGGAGAAAAAAAAAATGGCAATATACTGTAAAACGTGTGTGGCGAGGTGCGTCACCCCCTTGGCTGAAAGAATCGACGAATGCCAGGCTTCGTTACGCAAACATGGAATATCCAGCTTTAATGATAAAAACAACTTGTTTGTATTATGAAATGAATCATTTAATTTCCTGCTGCCTTTTTGAAAATCCATGTATGTAACTGGAATCATCATCATTAATGGAATCTTGTTATTGCTGTGTTTTACTTAAATAACTGTAGAGAAACAGTTAAATAGTAGCAACCCTGCTGTACTGTAAAAATCCAGGAAATACAGCCCTGTACTGGAAATCAGTATTACATTAACTTACTGTTGTAGTTGGTTATAGTAGGAGGACTCAATCAATCACAACTGATACCACTGACCGACATTTCTGTATTTGCAGTAAAATACCTTTAAATGTGCCTCGCAGTGTAACAGCGTAATGTTAGCAGAATATTTGTCTCCACATCATTTTAATAAAAAAAAAAAACAACTTCAGTTAGCTTGAAGGTCAGTGTGTATCCTGATTTATGACAGAAACTAAAATAAACATTCTCTCACGAACATTTGAACTGTTAATTGTTGTGAAGTACCTGCTAAGTGTTAAGCTTAGCAGACAGTCAACTATCTTCCCTAGTAATGACACGAGCCTCCGAAATGGGTTCGAAATGACACATAAACCTCTGAAGGTAACTTAAGCGAGTGAAGCTAAGAGGGAAAACATGTCCGACATTAGCATCAAATATCTGTGTGCTCGGAAATGTTTCCATAAGGCCAAGTAATTAAGTTATTATGGTGAAATAGACTCATTAAGTGCAAATGATTTTGAAAACAATACAGCTGCTCCAAAAAAAAAATAACACATTGGAGAGATGGTGCACTGTACTGCAAATATCTGGATCAGTAAATCTCTGAAATTGTCTCACAAATTGCAAATAGGTTTGTGTTGATGCTGCAATGTGCGTTCATCGCGACGTCTCGGGCGACATTAAGCCAAACAAATAGCCAATAAATACGTAACTACCATGTAATCATGGTGGTCTTGTGTGTTCAGGTGCAGTCGTATACGTCTCATGACTAATTGTTTTGAAAGATTGGCATTATTTTCAAATCCAAAGCGTTACACACAATGTCAAACTGATAACGATTTGTGTTTTCAACAAATTTGAGGGTCAGTTAGCATCAAGTGCCAAACAAAATTGGTTCAGGAGAACATTAAGTTTTCGTCCGGCTCATTTAAAGTCCTGATTTTACATTTACTTTGTCTGAGAATGGTTTGACTTACCAGAATTTTTAAAGAATTACAGTCAAAGTTTGAGTTTCTTTTTTTTGCTGTGAACTCTGACAGAACCTCAGGAAGTTCACTTAAATGTTTTACACTTCCATATGAATTTTTGTCTACATCTGACCTTTCCTAAGCACGTTGCAGTCCTTTATTCTCTTATTATCCAGGTGTTTTAAAGTAGATATGTCTAATAAGAAAATTCAGAGTAAATAGAAAGGTTATTAAATCATAACAGAGAATATTGAAGTAAGAGTGACTTTACTTCAGAGAAATATTTGATCCACTGAAAATGAGCAACAAAAGAATCTTTGCCGCACACAGGTTTCTTTGAGGAATCAATTTTGCCAAATGGTGTAATCACGTTCACAATCACCTGAATGTCCACAAAAGGTCTGATAAAACTGAAAAGCTGAATAGTATTAGTCAGTTAAAATGTATTACACTTTTGGGAACCTATGCAAGCTGCCCAAGTAAATTATATGTGTGGGAAACACTCCAACATTAGCATAACATTTTAGCTGCCAGTGGTTGTCTACGGTTTTATGGCTTGTTAATAATCAATAATAAATGATTGTTACAGTCATGTTTCAAGCAAAAATGTCAAACCTTTGCTGATTCCAGCTTCTTGAATGTGAGGATTTGCTAATCTTTCTTTGTCGCTGATGATAGTAACTGAAGAGATTTTGGACGGTAAACACAGTTAATGACAGATTTGATTGATATCATGAAAATATCATAAACTTGTTTGGCCACAACAAATGTGCAGTGAAAAGCTGATATCGTGACAGCACTTATTTGAGGAATGCGATTTTGGACTGATGAGCTTTTTTTTGTCTCTTTTTTAATGAATTCTAGGCTAAACAATTTATATGTTAATTGTGAAAATGATGAGCAGAATAATCGTTGTAGGCACTGGTGGACTTCTAGCTTGCCCTTCCAGTGGACAAAGCACGGTGCAGTGCGCTCTCTACAAATATATCATGACTTTCTGCATAGAAATATGGTGCCATTATTATTTTGTTGCCCCTGAAACAAACTGAATCCTCCACTGGTTGCAGGCCTGGAAACCAAACAAAATTAATACAAATATTGAACATGAGGAACATAAAAGATAAAGGAGCATGAAAAGTCAATAGAATAATATCACGAAATGTCAAAAGTGAAACAAAAAGACATCATCTATTAAATATAAGGATCATGAGGAAATAAACGTGGACAGATCCCATTGATCTGCTCACCGCTGTGTGTTAGCTAACACTTTCTCCATGGTGACGGCTGAATCTCCACCTCCCTACGTGAGATGAAATAGGAGCGGCTGAGCCACGGAGCCTCTCTCCGGGCACACAGCAGCAGCGGCACCATGGCTACTCACCAGAACATGGCTGAGTGAATAGATGAAAAGCCAAGCATGTCGGGAGCTCATGTCAGTGACAGCTGCACCGGAGCCCCCGCCTGCATTTTTAGGCCCTTTTTTTTTTTCTTTTTACCCCCGTCTGCTGTCCTTCTTTATTTGAGCTTCATGTATGTTTTATTTAATGAATCTTAACTCCTACAGATGGCGCGTAATAAGTGTCCGGTAATAACCTTCATCTACTGGCGAGTGGAGTTATGAGTGGACATAATACAATCATGGAGTGTGTGATTTTCACTGTGGGGAGGATTTCTATACGTAGGTTTCTTGTTCGGCATCAATTTCTCAACAGGAAGCAATGTCAGAGTACAACAGCGTCCATGTTTCACATTTTATTTTCGGGGCTGCTTGTGAAACATGTTGTACTACCTTGTTCGGAGAGGCGCTGTTAAGCCTTTCTGTGAAATATCTTGAGGGCGACTGTTGATTAAGGGCTCTCGCGCTGCGGCAGAGGCTGTTGCAGTGTACTGGATCCAGTGTTGCTCACAGGTTGCCTGTAGATATGGACTTTTGTATCCATTTTGGGTTGCGCACAGACCGTTGAATAGGAGAATTTTGTACTCGAGAGACCCGAATACAAAGCTCGAAACATGAATCTTGGGGCTCTAGCGCTTTTATTTTTCGTTATTTTTGGTTTCATTTCGGGCATTTATAGTTTCCTGCTTCGCCTCTCTGAGCCAGATGGGCGTAAAAGAGGAGCAAAACAGGATTACACACTCACCAACGCGAGTTTTCATGTAGCAAAAAACGGCAACAGTTCGAAACACATCGCGCTGTAGTTCTGGTGATGGGACAAGCATGTATCAGCGGGTTTTTAGTGGGTTCTTTTATGCTTTTTTACTCCTCTCCCTTGCCACAAGGTAAACAAGCAAACACAAAGCTAACAGGCGGCTCCCCGGAGAACTGCCTGCATACAAAGTGATGATAAGTGTCAGCGCTGATTTCAGAAGGGTTCGCGTTCAGATCCCACCCCTCCTTTCACAATCCCTGGGAGTGCCTTTGAGCTACACCGCCGCGCTTGCACGCTGCGTTGCACTCACCTCGAGGGAGGCGGAGAAAAGAATTACAGAGGAGTCTTCACATTTTTGCAAGTGAGGCAACTATGGCGCTCAGTAAAAGTAATAAGAGTTGAAACTTCAAATACCACCTGAAAATGAGCAGTGACGGTTTTAAAATGGGTTAGATTAATGAGAGCGAAAAAAGTATTTGACCAGGGTATACTTTTAATAAGCCCTGCCAAGCCATACATATTTTATGTAGTGCTCAGTGTTGATGAGATTTAAGAGATGGGATGTGCGGAGTCAGTTGTGCAGCACTCTTGTGTGTCCTTCCAGTGCCAGGGAAGACAGCGGGAAATGAAGCAAGCCAAACAGTTCACTGAAAAGACCACACAGTGTGCTTGACCCTTCAACCCGGCTCGCATGCTTTGTGGCCTGTCAGTTCGGTCCTCCGTGTCCATGGCATTTACCGGAAACAAACGGCCACGGATGGCTTCCTCGAGATTAAATGTTGACTCTCCGCGACTGACAATTTACCTCGAGTTTGCTCCTGACAGCAGGAGATGGTGAATAAACACAGTGGGCTCCGCAAAAGGGGGCCGCCATATGCATGGCGAGGCTTGAGGACACAACCAATGCAATCATCATGCCTCTAATGCAGCATCCATCAGCCGGCTGATGGATTCCATTAATAAAAGACCTTTGGTGTTGTATCGTCGTGTTCAGCATGTACTCCTTCAGTGCCACCAATATAATATTGACCTAATCATTCCCCACCCCTGCAGCGCTGGCTTGGAACCTGAAATACCATTGTTATTTATCCCATAATGAGATGTTGACATTTACAGATAAATTGAAGGAAGAGCTTCAACAGCAATCTTGTGTGAGTACACTGTAATATAAAAAGAAATGGTGCACAAAAGGCTTTTGTCGTCGCTCTGCACAATAAACAACGAGAGAGGCCAGTGCGTAATTGAAAAGCACTGTACACAGTGTGCTCGTATTCGCTCATTTGTTCTGTTTTGACAATAAAAAATAATCTCAACAATGAAAGTAATTAAATTGCTCAAATATAACCTTCTGTAAAAACAGCTTCTGCACAGAGTAATACATTAGCTGCGCTGTTTTGTGCTCGCAATAGCACATAAAATCACGTAGCTTCAAAGGGGTTCAGACAAACCATCAGAGCACTCGAGAAGGGAGAAGGCAGGCCGTGTCCCTGACTGTTTTTTGAAAGGGAGAGGCCAATGACTATTTATCTTATAGTCATTTTACAACACCAGGGTTGATAGCACTGATGCTCAGTTGATGGGTACCAGTGATGTTCTGGTTGCTTTTAATCACCCGCTGTGGCGCCTTCCTGTCCTGGGCCGTGCACGAACCATCATGTTTGCGCTGTTTCCAGTCAAGACGCTTTGTATTGCTCCTCTGTAAAAGTTGAGGAGAATTTCTCTCTGGAATTTAACCTTCTTATATTTCCTTAAAGGTCGGAGATATAAAAATTCTGACCCCATAGTTTGGAGGTCAGAATTTCAGGCCGAATACCGACCCGAAACTGGGAATGAGAGCCTGTCCTGTGCTTATTTTGTCTTAATCATTGTTCTTGCAGAGATTACAAGGCACCACAGATGTGTGCTGCTTGTGAAGGTGGAAAGTTATCTTGAGATGCAAAAGGCTCTGGCTGTCATAAGACACAAACCTCTTCAGTGTGGCATTCAGGAACAGTGCTTCATGCTCGTTTAGGAAACAGGCCAGCCTAAAAAAAAGGGTGCTGACAAAGAGATTCCAACTAATGACAATCCTCAGCTTCAGGAGGATCAATGTGGTTTCAATCAGGCTCTTGGAAGAGCTGATCAGCTCCGTGCATTTTCACAGATATTGTAGTGGCCATTGGTGTTGCAGTTTACGTATGCGGTAACTTGAGAATAGTGTTCCTTAAAGTGTCTTGAAGGGTGGTGCGTGGGAGCCATTTGAACGAAGGCGAGAGCTGAGTTTGCGCTTCCAGCAGTGATTTAGGAACATTCTTGGTATAGATTAGTGAGTTAATTATCATAACCCCGGGGCACAGCCAAGGAGTAGAGTGTAGGTATCCCATTTGTTAACCTGGAGTAACTGTAGTGTCTCACCTTGGACAGAAGTCCTTTTGCGTGGGTGTTTGCAAGGTCTGCCTGCAAAACCATTTGTGTTATAAAAGCCTCGCCTTAAACATTTTCGAAAAATAAATATTTCTTGAAGAATCATTTTATGTCTACATATTTAGCTAAATAAATTAAAGTTAATTTGATTTTCAAAGATGTTTTATTGGGAAATTTGTAATTTGTACTGAAGCGACTGCGGGAGTTGCATTCAATGTGATTTCTTTACAATTGTAAAATGCACGTCGTGGTGGGATTATACATAAAATCCTGTCATGAACCAATGTGAAAGCTTTGCTTGCATTTCAAGCAGAAATGTATGAGCGTCCTTGTTGATGAATTGGTTGATTGTTTGTTACTTTAGGGTACAAAATCGCAAGGTACAGGCAATTAGCTGAGTGTATCTCTAGTTTGGTGATGTTGGAACTGGATCACGCGCGTTCTGAAGCAGGTCGTACGTCACGTTGTCCAACCGCGTCAGAAATCTAAAGTGTAGTTGTGCGCATAACAAGAAAACAGATATTCTTTCATCGATGACAAAAGAGTGGAAGAATAGAACCTGAAGCTCTTCGTCCTTCTGACGAGCCGTTGCCATGGAGTGCACCCACCTCTCTTTGCTGATGATGTTCTCCTGTTCATGAGGCATCCAGCGTCGTGAGATGTTTGAAATAACAAGGCTGGGGCTCGGCAGTGCGATGCTACATCTCTGACAAACCCACGAGTTTGCAATGTTAACGCCGTGATTACTGGCGGCGTACTTGATACGTTGCAGAAGCCATTCGCGCAATAGGCGGAGAGAGCTTGGCTTGCGAGTGAGACGGGAAAGTTAAACTATTTCTTTTTTAGCAGACATCCATCTGTCTACTCCACCTGGCCCTTGCTGATTTTATTGGTTTGTAGGCAACACGATTCACAACACTTTGAAGACCGAGAACACCATTGATGTGTGGATATCAGAGGTCTAATTGAGGCTGTATTCTGTTCACATTTAATACCAAATATTGAGAATCTGGGAAAAAAAAATCAACCGACAAAAAACAAAAAAAAAAGACCGCTAAAAGCCTGCTCTGCGTGCTTTTGCTGTTAATTGAGGTGTTTTGTCTCGCTGGAGGTGGTGGGGTAAAAGACAGAAATATGCACTCTGCTAAATGCTGACGGTCGAAAATGGTCCATCTGTCCATCTTTGAATACCAACGACGGCCTTCCCTTAAGATATGAGGCGGCGTGTGATCACTCTGATGTTTCGGCACATTGAAAGGGTTGATGGCCATCAGACAGCTCTGACTTCAAACAGGATTCAAGGTTGGTTACAAGCTTCAAGTGTTCTTTTTTTAGAGATGTTCAAGGATCTTTTTTTTGAGTCTTCTTTTGAGGAGGGGTCTTGAGGTCATCTTTACACTCGTGACTTGCTCCTCCGAGATTAAAACTCCACAATAAGCGGGAGGTTGTTGTAGCGACTGCGCCGGTTCAGTGATAAAGATGTAGTGCTTTCTTTGTAGACTCGAAATGTCTGCGTGTGTGGAACATTAAAACAACCCCTATTAATATTCTGGCTAAGTTCATAGTGGTAGCCCGCATGCTTTGAGCTGAAAAAGATTTGATTAGGAGATGTGAACTCGACTGTTATTTGCCGTGCCACTAATTTTAGAGACGGATGGTTTACATGGCCATTAAAAAGGGACTCATCTGACAGCATGGCTCTTGGTTTATGACCTCAGCTCTCGCTACTGATTCTCAGAAGGGAAAAACCTGTAGAATCTGTTTTGCTGTCAGCAGTGGGTGAATATAAAGCCACTTCCATCTTAAAAGTCCCGTATCGTAGAAAATGAGACATTCGTGTCCTCTTGATCCTAAAGAAGGCCCAGCTGCTGTATTAACACTGAGAAAACATCAAAAGAGCTCAATCTGCAGAGGAACGCACACACCATTATCTGAGACGGTGCCTTTAAACAAGCTATCAGGACTTTCAACCTATTTGCCAGAATAAATGTTTGCAATGTACTTGTGTCCTTGTTGCAACTTTACGTTTCTCGAAATTCAGTTTTCTCTTTTATACTGTGGGAGCACTGCTTCTGATCTGGTTAGGTTAAGGTACAGAAATCACTTGGTTTGGGTTAAGAAAAAGTACTTTTTTTGTCACCACAAACACGGCTACAGATGTCCTGACCTCTCATCTAGTAAAATAAAGCAGTTTTCTTTCTCCTTAAGAATATCCAGTGGCGTCATGCAAACCTGGGACAGTCACCCTCAGTCATAGCTAATGCAGAAACAACCAACGACTAATTAGAGCGGATCTGAGTTTTTCCAGAGGGCGTCCTTAAAGAGACATTCGTTTATCTATGTATTGTGTTACAGCCAGCTTGCCCAGTCATGACCACTAGATGCGTGGCTAACTGAGCTAACTTGCTAATAGTTATCAGCAGCTATAGCTGGCAGCAGTTAGCGGTTACTCTGGCGATATGCTGCCCCCTATTTGTTTCGAGTGTGAATTTCACAGCCGGCCAATTCTTACATATTGCAGCTCTAAGTAGTGGTTTGGCTGCACCTGAAGTCATTATGATTTGAGCAAAGATGGCAAACATGCAGCGTAGTCTCCACTCAGACAGAAATGTTTATTCATAATGGCAAAATGTGGACAAAGCATTTCATCTTGACTTTCCAAATAACGGCTGTCTAGACGGAAAACAGGAGAAAACAATGCTCGTCGTTCTTTAATTTATTTGAGCACATTTTTAATAGCTGATTTATGTTCTTTTATGTGACTTGATTTAGTTATCGGATAATGGAAAATGTGTAGTTTCATGATTTGTGACCATTACATCAGTCAGTCAGTCACGTCGGCTTTGCAGAAAGATTTCATTCCATTATTTGTGGCAAAATGCAAATCGCGATGCGATTTTGTAACGTAATTAATTTGTGCATAAACGGTTCATGTTTTTGATCTTCTGATCTGATTCAGATGTTTGTCCAATAAACACGATGTGTATTTGCCTGTCGTGCTTGTGTACATATCAGCAAAGACAGTGGAATTCATGGCATAAATATTGAATAGTTAATACATTTGCATATTTTATCAGAGTGTAATACGAGGTATTTCTTTATTTTATTGGATGAAAAGAGTGACTAAATGTGCCAGCCAAGTCTAAAATCCATTTTGACTAATTAAGCTTTTTTTTACATAATGTGAGGCAACAACCTTACTGGTGTAAACAGTTTTTTAATAAATGCTAGTTGAACAAAACAGAAGCCCTCAAGTCATTCCAAAGTCTGGCATCACAACTAAAACATAAAAAAGTCTATTTTTCCCAGCAGATTCTTTACTTTCTTTGATAGCATCCTTTTATCTGATGTCCTTTTTTTTCCTTCCAACAGCTACACTCAGATGTGGACAAAGGAGACGGCAAGGTCAAGTATGTGCTCTCCGGCGAGGGCGCCACCTCCATCTTCACCATTGATGAGAACACGGGAGACATCCACGCCACGAAGCGCCTCGATCGGGAGGCGCAAGCTTACTACACCCTCCAAGCTCAAGCCGTAGACCGACTCACCAATATACCCGTGGAGCCCAGGTCTGAATTCGTGGTCAAGGTCCAGGACATCAACGATAATGAGCCAAAGTTTCTTGATGGGCCGTACTTGGCAGGGGTACCGGAGATGTCACCCTTGGGTAAGTCTCCCCATTAGTCTTTAAAATAATCCAATATCAGTTTCCATTTTTTAAGATTATTATCATATTTTCCATCCTTTTCTGCTCTCTCTCGCTCACACTTTCTCTTTGACTTGCCCTCGCTCCAACATCTGCATCTGATCATTTTTCCACCTCGCTGAATTTCGTCTTCATCTCTCTCAGTCTTCAGGTCACGGGGGAGAATCGAGAGGTTTTGCAATATTAATTTGAAATCCAGCGCGCTCGCTTTGTACCACTCAATACCAGCGAATCACATCGGGCCCTATTTAAACTACATCAGGTTCCGCGCGTCGGTCGAGGTCCAGGTTAAACTGCTCCGGTTTGTGCAACATGCAGGACTTTTTGGCTACTTTGTTCTTTTCCACTAATGCTCTATGGTAATGCATGAAACCTTGGTCTTGGGATTTTTCTTAAACCTTCGATTCAGTTGTTGAAGGCATGATGATGTACAAAGATTGAACTGGCGAGGCGGCCTTGGAACTTTTGACAAGGCGAGACGATTTATTCATGTGGCTCCCTTAGAAATTCAAAGTGCAACACAAAAGACATTGAGAGCAAAACAACACAGTGGAAAAGGAAAAAGGAAATACAAGAAAGTATTAAAGATAATATTGAAGAAATCCCTGAATTTTTTAACGGCAAAATGTTTTTAGCCTAAAAAGTCTACAATTTTAGATATGTATAGAAAAACAGCTGCCAGCAGCTTCGTAAAAATAAGAAGATCAGATTACCCGACAGCTGTACTCTTGATGTTGTGTGTCAAAACCAAACCACATGTGTTAAAACATGAAGGTGGTTCTGAACAATAAGGACTTGTAGAAGTTATATTTCCATTAGAGTGATTCATTTGGACAAAATGCGTCATTAACAACACTTAATTTCCTTTTTTTTTTTAGCTATCACACACTTGATCAGGCACCCTTCCAACTCACAAGCACAAAATAAGTAAGATTAAGTGTTTGCGTCCATTAAAAATGTTTCAGTTCGCAATGTAAGTGCTGTGTGTTTCCACTCTACAAATGGCAGTTCGCAGCGCTGCACTCTCTGGGTTTTTATCTCGGCCGCCGACGGTTTAAAAATGTTCCACTTTGAGTAAAAAAAAAAAATTAAAAAGAAAAAAAATGCTGCACTTGTCACGAGCTGCATGTCAATCAGGAGCGACTGGTGAATGAAGTAAAGCAAATGTTTTGTGTGGTGGATGACATGTGATAATGAGTCTTGTCAGAAAGACTTTGGCGCTCAGACTCGACGGGGAGATTTTGTGGCATTTTTTCCCGAGCAGCAGCAGCAGCGGTGGCGGCGACGGCGGCGAGGAGAACACCTCCCGTTGAGTCGTGACGCTGGTGTTGGTGGTGGTTGATAACGATGAAGCTGGCGACTCTGTGAAGACTGAGCTGTGATCGGGAGGTGGAGGGCGCCCGCAAAAACAGGCAGGAGACAAATAATTAAAAAGACAGCAGCGAGGCGATAGGCTAACAGTGAAGGTGTGTTCGCTGTGCTGCTGGACAGATGTGCCCGGCTGATGTGAGCGACTGATATCCCAGATGACGGCAGGCAATTATAAGTGAGCGTGAGGGAGGGGAGCGACTGCAAGGATAAAAATCCGAATTAAAAATGCCAGTTATGTTCTGATTAAACTCTTTGGGGCATGTTAACACATCTTATTGCATCCCTCTATACAGCGTCCATCTAAACAATCTGAGCAGAATGGCTTATTAATACCGTCACTGTCACTTTTTACCCAGCCGCCCAATCACAGCCGAGGAGGGCGGGACGAACACCGTCACACACATCAGAACAGAAAAATCATGCTGCTGGTTGGTCTCTGAGTATCAGCAGTTCAGCAGCGAGTGCTCTGTGAAACTTGCAACACATAAACTAACAGCAACTTTTGTGGGTTTTGAGAACACTAGCTTTGATTTCAAATCATATTTCTGCCTCAATAATCAATCTCTTTTTGTTCTGTTTTTGGTCTCCACCCAGAGAAATATCTGCCACTGTAGCTGCTAACTGCGCACCGCTGCGTCCATAGTGCTCACAGCTGGACGTGTTCAGAAGAGCTGGATATAAAAATGCCTCGTTGGACTCGGCCCCCAACAGTTTTAAAGCCACGTTGTGCAGCAAGAAATCATGCTAACGTAAAATGTTAACCACCGTTATTTTGCCACGTTAGTGCGCTACAATTAGCTAATTAGCAAACATAAAGTGAAGTTCATGGAAATGTCTTGCAGGTATTTTGTCCTGATGTACATAATTTCACAAAGTCTGATGATCACCAAAGTCCTTGACAAATTATCAAGAGGCGACCATGAACGCTTGAAATTATAACATCATCCGCTCTGTAGCCGTTGAATTATTTCAATCTGGACCGACAGTGTTGCTGGAGCTGACCTGCCATATAAATCCACTCCTCTGGCATGGCTGGAACCATTATACAGCTGTAGCTGTCTGTTCATATTCTGTTGATCACATTAACATTCATTACCACACATATTTTTCTTTCTATCTGTCTGTTTTTTTTCAAAATGCGGTCCTGGAGGGAGGCATCCTATCAGGAGCCCTCCCGTCTGCTTCTCGCTGCATGGTCAAGATTTCCTCCAAGGTTTATGACGGGGTCACGCTCGAGCTTTAAAATGCGAGTAAATGCAAATGAGCTGCAACAACATCCAGAGGCTTTTCCAACACAGCAGGTATTTAGAAAACACAGCCATAACGAGAGGGAGACCTCCACATTGATAAGCCATTATACTCCCTGTATGGTACTTTAAATATTTTATCAGTTTAACAAAGTTGTTTCAGGTTATCTAATCGTTTTTTTTTCTTCTGTGCGCTATAGATCGTCCCGTTTTACCGTTTTGGTCAACAAGAAATGGGAGGTGCTGACCATAAAACACTGTCGTTATGCTGTTTCATGGTGTTTTCTAAGTCTGACTCAGTGTATTATAATGTGAGGTCTGAATTAATGTCTTAATTTACATATTTATCACCACACATATGCCAGCACAGACCTCCAGGCTCAGAAATGTTGATGAGCGACCCAAAAAATGGACTGCAGCAATCTTAAGGTCTGAATCCGGCTCCAAGGCCAAAGGCATGTTTTCCACAAATTAGACTCACTAGTCGCCACTCGCCGGCACTTACAGGTACCTCTCTGCGGTAAATGTCTCGGAAATGTGTTTCAGAGACAAATACATTTCTATCCGTTCAACAGAGCGGCAGAGGCACCTTTAACTTGCTCCGAGGGGTTCCCGAGGCGCTGCCAGGCATGCTGGGAGCTTTTGGTCTAATCACGAGTGAGTGTTGACTGATGGGATGGAGACAGAAATGATCTGGATGTCAGTCGACTGGCCTCGTATAGTGCTGGACGTGTGGTAGCCGAGGGGAGGTGGAGGGAGAGTGAGCTCTGGCTTTGAATACATATCGTTGCATATGTTATGGGTGCGTTTTTTAGGCTAAACAGGACATTAATGGATGAGTTCACCTAAAAATGTAAATGTAGTCATTATCTGCTCACTTCACATGCAAGTGGAAAGTCGGGTAAAGTTTCGCAGTCTACAAAACATCCCTGGAGCTTAACAGCAAAACAGCTTTATAGAATTCTCCTGAACAACTGAAGTAGATGGGGACTACCAGAAAAAAAACATAAAGTGTCTCCATACAGTCAGGACTAATCCAAGTCTCTGGAAGCCCCAAGATCCCAAATTGATTTGCAAAGACGTTATTTACACCCTCGGTCAAGCTCGCGCTTCAACTTAGCAAGTGGTGTGTAAGCTAATGCTATTAGCTCAGCAGCTGCAGCGAAGATTTCGGCTTTAAAAAGGTCGTTAAAGACAAAATCGGGCTTCTGGAGACTTGGATTACGCCAGATGAACTGTATGGAAGTTCCCATCTACGTCAGTTGTGCTGTGAAGCGCCAGAAATGTTTTGTGGACGATGTGTTCCATCGCATGTGCGTGTAAAGATAATGATTGAATTTCTTTTTTTTGTGGTGAACTTATCCTTTGAATTTGCTCTTTAAACCTGAGTAATCGGATCAGGTTGGCCATTTAGAGCACTTTTGAGAGCATTAAATTTCAAATCGTACTTCTGCCCAGTAATCGATCTCTTTTTGTTCCGTTTTTGGTCTCCACCCACGGAACTACTGCTCATTGCACCGCTGTGTTCGGCAGCTAGTCGTGAACTGTGTCTGCTCAGGTTTCGGTGCCGGGCAGCTAGTACGCGTTGGGTTTTTAGACTGATTTTTAGCAGGAAGCTGCTGCCTGCCGCAGCTGGAGGCGACCCTGCAAAACCCAGCGACAGTAATGTACGACGCTATAAAGCTCCGTATCGCTGCAAAGTTGATTAGAGTCGCCTTTAATTTCACGGTTTTACAGAATAAAAGCACATTACATTTCACACCAATAAACAAAATCGCTCATTTTGCGCATCAGCATCAACCTCAGCGCTTCAAACATGCAAACGCGGCACCATACAGATGGAAATGAGTGAAAACAAAGGTGTTTATGGCTTTTTGAGAACCTTCAAAGTCAAAATGAACACTCTCGGCAGGCATGCGGTGTAAGTGGGAGTCGTTCCAAGAGAAGCAGTGCTTTGCTTACTACACAGGCACGGAGATCTCTGAAGGATTACACAGCCGACTGTCAACGGGGGGCTACAGAGCTCAGGCTTAAGGAACCAGAGGATTAGAGTACAAGGGCTTGGAGTCTCGTGTCCAACCCGAGATAAGACAGCAACTCGGTACATCAACCACAGAGGAGGATGCGTTCGCACCACGAGCGCTGAGACGCGGGGTCGCCCTTTGCCACTTTATTTACTCTGCCAGCTCCTGTGAAGGTCTTCGTCACAAGTTGAGGGAACGAGGGGGAGAATAATGCATCGCCTCTCTGTAAATATCTACTCAAAGCAATTATCAATGCAGTAAAGAACAGGGACGGGCCGAGCACCTCTTGTCCTCAATAATTCCTTTATAGATGTCTTTGAATCATTAATGGTCACAGCTCTGCGGAGCTGATGAATGGGTTCAATTTAGAGGAAATCATGAATTTAATTAATTAAAGTAATTAGAGGCAGCGCTCGTCCATACACACGGAGACCTTATGGCCCGAGGATCTCCGAGGGCTTTTGTCTTAATCACGACAGGGGAGTCAAATAAAAGAGACAGGAGAGCTCGAGGACAGTTGGAGGCGTGACAATCGGCGGTCTTGGCTCTCCCCGGCTGCACAGCGACGGGGCCAAAGGAGCAGTCTGAGGGCTCATTACAAGCATAGAGAATGTAATGTCAACCCAAGGCCACGGCTTTTGAATTTACTACTCACCAAGTCCTATATCCAGCTGTCATTGTTCCTGTCTAATTCATGAGACCGGAGATCAAGGATGGGGGAATAGTCATTTAATTCTGGAAATGAGAAAGGTGTTCCGGTTTAGGAAAAGTCGATTCAAATTATTTTTTTTTTTCCCCCGTCACAGGTGCAGGTGTCAGTGTCACGTTGATTCCTCTTCGGATAGCGGGTTATAAATACACACTCAGCAGCCACTTTATTAAGTACACTTCCACATTTAGATGGTCGTTACTCAGGTTTTATATCGAGAGGTGTTTCCAGGTTCTCGTCCTCCTGATATGCAAACATGAGTGGGTGCAGCACATTTGAAACACATCTGAATATAAAGCAGCCCAGTACGACGCCATCGCTAACTCTGAACCGATGAACACCTCACCAGCTGTGTATCAAAAAGATTGATTAAGACGTCAACATTTGAAAACAATTTACAGAAAATTTTCATGCTCGCTTGAGCCGATTTCAGCCTTTCTCCAAAAGAGAGTTAATGCGCTTAGCAGGAGACAGAAAACCTCCTTCAGGAAAGGTTTTGATCAGTAGCGAGCGTTTGAATCTCACGACTGATCAGCTGTTTCTGCTCCGAGAGAGAAAAAACTGCGTCCCCTGTGGTGTTCCTCCCGGATGTTCCCGTAAAAACTGCCTCTCCCAGATTCAAGGTTTTTAAAACGGAGACATATATTTACACGTTCTGGTGTTTAAATGATTCAGACCTAACAAATGTTTTGGACTCGGTCCAGTAGATCGCCTCGGCTGGCAGCTGTAACATGATCCTTTTTTTTACGTACGCGGAAAGTGTTTGTGTGTTTGCCGCTGACGGGCCGAAGTCTTCTCTCCGACTCTGATTCAACTTCCGGCAACAACTCAATCAAAGATTCGGAGGAAGGCTGCAGGACTTTTGTTTCTCGTTACTAAAAGGATCTTATTATTTAGTGGACGGCACTTTGGCAGTTGGAGTTGACCCAAAGGATGACGCTGGATTTGATTTGAATGAAACTCAACAATCGACTATCTTATTTCAGAACCGCTTCCCCATCTTCAGCTGATAGTTTGGGTCTTGAGTCGGGGTTGCATGAGGTACTTCTTCCTAGTCGGTGTACTAGTCAATACGCCTTGCTGTCGGTGCCGCTTAGCAGTGCAATGCTCATCAATAGACCCGAACTATCCCTTTAAATTCCTACAATCCTTCATAGAAGGCCAAAGCAGCTGGATCTGTTTCCTCACCTTGTTCTCCGCTTGTTCTCTGAGGGGTTTGTTGGCAGTTGGCAAACAACAGGCTCTGGTTCTGGTTCGCCTCCCCCTTCCTTCTCCGTCAATTACAACCATCCACGGCATTAGCTATTCCGAAAATCACCTGACAAAACTGCTCCACATTTTAAAAGGTTGCGGGGAAACGAATACAACGGGCATCATAAATGTGTGATGGATCAGCCGAATTGGCTTGCGTGAGATTAGACAGGCGCACCTTTAAATGTTGAAAATGTTAAAAAACACATAAAGGCAGCAGGCAGTTAGTAACTTCCCCTCAAAACTGCTGTAATTCGTTTTCAGGCGGCAATTGCAAATAAAAGTCAGTGGAAGTCGGAGCAATAATCCCTGCTTATGTGTAACAGCGGGGCGCAGGTGTGAATGTGCATGAATGTAATCAACTTAATCAACGCTGGCAGCTCTGAATACTCATGAAGGCATTGCAGACGGAATGTTTTATTGTTTTTAATATGGTTTTTTTTGTTGTTGTTTTTTTTTTTATGTAAGGCGCGTTCCAGCTCAATTTGCAAGTCGCAGATTAGGTTTCTCTATCGTCGCGTGACAATGCGTTTACATGCAGAGGGTGAAAAACTAGAAAAAAAGTTAGAAGTCACATTCTGGGTCACATTCCTCAAAAACAAACAGTTCCGACGTATTTGCATTCCGAGCGCGCTCATATTGTTCCCTGACAGTCGGCCGCGAGCGGCTGAAGAATACCTGTCTCCCGGTTCATATCAAGCACGCCACATTTATTTTCATTACTGGCAGATGACAGTTGCTCACCCAGGATGCGGAATTGATTAGGAAACCTGTTTTGTACGCAGCTGCCGGGAATAAGGAGAAGAAAAAAAAAAAGAGGAGAAAAAAAATAGAAAGAAAGTGAAATGTGAAGATCGGATCCATCACCTGAATGAGGACGGACAAATATTGAAGGGACACAGACGAGGGGGGCAAATTGAGTAGCAGATGACAGCCTCGTGGAGCAGAAAGAACCTATTCAGGCTGTTTGTCAGCTTTTTTGACATTCCGCCTCAACCTTCCGCTGGTATTACTTTTCATTCTTACAATGTTGTGAGAACGGCGTGTTTGTTGGACTCGCAGGGCAAACAACCTGAGGATGGAGCAAAAAAAAAAATAAATATATATATATGAGCCTTTAAAAGCTGTGCTCCCTCTTGGTCCATATTGAATGTTAATTTACGGCCGCGCGGGCCGAGCGCCGCGTGCTGTGATTTTAACTATCAACCCAGTAATAGAGATTTAGACGTCGCCCGGGTTCTCTTTCATACAGTCATCTTTTGACCTTGGCGTTTTAAACTACCTGTAATATAACCTGTCATGACTAAGAGGTGATGATATAATCTAGGTGTCCTTCCACAACCGGGGCCCGGTGATAACTTCTCCAGCTTCACCCGAGCTTCTATTATATTGTTCACATCCAGGGCCAGAGCCTGTTAATTTTGCTTTTACGGCCAGAACGGAGGACTCTAATCTTCAATTTCCATGATCACTTCATTCTGTAAAAGCTTGTAAAATACATCTCATGTTGGAAAGTGAGATTTTTATTAGGGTGTTTTCCTCCAAAGTAAAAATATCGCCCCAACTTGTAAGACAGCGCTTTTACCGTCGGGTGCTACAATATGGACTCGGGCTTTCGGGCGGATACGTACGGAGAGCAATTAAAGTGAAATACTCGAGCATCAGCTGGAAGAGGCGCACTCGTGGAGAGAAGAGTGCCTTTTTTTTCCCTTTTTCAAGGTTACTTCAACAATGTCTGCCGTTGATGATTTCACCGCTCGCTGCGTGTGTGTGTGTGTGTGGTAGGCGTCAGCTTTAAGGCCGATGCTGACGTACAGTCTATGGGCAGGAAACAGCCTGGATCACAGTGAGCGATACGTAATCAATTAATTGGCTTTTCTTTCCTCAGTTCTTTGACGGAGAATCGCGTCAAAACCCGTGACCGATAAACGAGCAACAAGGCTCGCTGAATACCGCACCGAATGACCCATTGAAATTGATTGGCAGCGATTGTCGCCGATCATGTTTTTCTTTTCCCCTGTGAAAAATCTTCAAACGCTCCTCCGCGTTACCTTCCGGCGCCGCGGCTGTCGGCTCGAGTCACGTCAGCCGGCGTTCTGGTGGTGTGCGTTTTAAAAAAAAAAAAAAGAAAAAGAAAGAGAGAGTGCATAAGGAGTCATGTCTGATGTCTCCCTCTCTTGCCTCCGAGGGAGAGTGGGAGAGGACAATACAGTGCCGCACGCACAAACAACAGTTGTCAGTTGTCAGCAGAGTTCACAGTCGAGTTTGAAAACAAATTTCCTTCTTGTAAGCCGGGAGGAAGTTTGGGGATTTGGGGGGGGCACTACCGGGCAGTAAAACAAAATCAGGCTTTATATCATGGGTTTTATCTGCAGTGCTCTGCTGCCTGCTGTCAGTTTTTATCCCGGGACTAAGGTGATACAGCTATATAGTTACGTTCTTTACTGGATGTCTAACAGAATATAACATATATATTGTACACTGAGTCCTTTTGCTTTTAATTAAAACCTGAGCTACAGATGCTCCTGTCTTGGTTCAGTAGCTCTGCCGGTCGATGGTGTCGTGCTAGCTTTTTTAGCATTGTGGCTAACTGATACACCTGCTACCACATTGCTTTTTTGAATGAATGTGTTTGTTTTTTTTTAACAGGAGCTGTACAGATAAGCAGTGTTACCTACAGTGTGTTAGCCCGTAGCTAATTTGCATCCCCTGTTCCTGGTTAGGGTTTTTAAATCTCATCTCAACTTGCCAGAATAAATGTCATAAATGCATTTGCAAACCGCAGATATGTCGGAACTTGACGTGTCGATGTTGTAACGTCTTCATTTGACATGTTCGTAACAACACTTTGCTCATGCTGCAGTTAGTTTAGACACAGAAAACACTTGGTTAGGGTTCGGGAAAGATCACGTTTTGGCTTTTAATAACAGTTTTGGTCGCATCAAACCTCGACTTCTCATCGAACGTATATATTTTCTTGCCGTAAGTCCAGATAGAAATATCCACTGGTTTCACCCTTACAAATGTTGAAACTCTACAGCCTTCACTTCCACCTCCCGATATGATGGTCAGGTGACCCAGTGTCATAGGCTATGACACTTAGAAATCACGTCAGCGGCTTGCAGAAGCGCTAATTGCCAACGTTTTATCCTGACAGTAGGTTAAAACAACTACAAACATTGGTCAATGCTAAGTGTGGCTGGCTAGCTGCATTAGCATCTTACCTGCCAGCTTTGTGGTTGACATTAGCGCTTGCAAATCATATCCCATTTTATAAGTACGAGTGTTTCTCTCTATTTCTTCAACAATAACCTCAATGTTACCAAACATAGGAACATGTGACTCTCCCGGATGATGTAGCGATTCTATAGGTTTATGTAACAGCCACCTTTGTTTCTGGGAAATCATGTTTTGTCTCCTATTGTGGCATGTCGGATGGGTCTCAATACCACATTGTATCTTATAATGACAATAAATATGAGTCATAATGTTATGAGAATATTGTAAAATGGAGTAAAACTGACCAACGAGAGAACAGAGCTGAAGCTGGTTGACTCGCCTGCCGGCCTGTGGAGCGAGCGGGGGCATTGCTATGCAGATTTAGTGTCGGAGGGAGCTGCAATAGCAATATGGGCTCGATATCACATTCGTCTAAGTATTAGCAGCAGCAAATTTACATGTAAATTAAGGTGAAAATCACCCTTGGAAATCTACTTGATTTATTAAATGATGGGTTTTCAAATTAAGGTGTTAAGGTGTTAATCCAGTGCCTAGATTAGTTTTTGCCTTCTGTGAACCTCTTATATATCTTAATGCACCTTGAAATGATAATTAAGGGATATGTCAAATAGTTCAAATTAAAGTGTAAATTAAAGGAAAAGCTGTATACCCCTGATATCATACTTAGTTAAAGGCTTTTTTTTTCGAAGTAGGGTTTACATTTAGGGGGTTTGGTTTTCAACTTTTTATGCAGAAATTAAGCGATGTCCGGCGACCACACCAAATATTTTTTATTCCTAATTAAAGTGTGAATGTTCTCAGGGCTAAATTAAGTATTTATTTGTGGTAATTAAAGGGTTTATCTTACGTGTCGTACTGCCTGGATCCAGGCTCAGTTGACCATCTTTTGGTGCATTGTTTCCCTTCGATCCAATAAAATTACAACAACTTTTCCCTTCAGCATCACATAATTCCTCCGAAAAACGCCATAAACCAAACTACGCTCGATATGTTTGCGCGACAGAACCGCTATCCGCGCCTCTCGCCTTCAGATGTCGTGTTGTTGTCCTGGTTAAACTGTTTGCCCTCTGCAGACAGACAGAAGCAGTTTAGTGACCCTGAATCAGGAACTGGATGTTCCACCATCTGTGCATGTTAACAGAGATTTCAACTGGAAAATAAATGAGAACGAGTAATAAAAAGAAAAAGTGAATCAATTGAAGGAAAAAGTCTTTTTCCCAACTCCCAACTGTATCCTTTCTCTACTTTGGTCATACAATTCTTTATTCTACAGAGTGTTATTGAGCCCTAATTAGTGAAAGACAAAGAGACATAGTCTCCTCCTATGACATCGCTGAAGGCAATATTCAAACTCTTTGACTCTTTCTGAAACCCGCAAAAAAACCTAAAACGTAGCAGTTTCGGGGATCGGTGTGATGTGAGACGCATGATAATTTAGCTTCGTCTCGTTCGGTGCTGGTGAAACGGCTCTTTTAGCACAGCACAGCTTGTGTTGCGGCTCGAGCCCATTTGGCTGCCGAATTGGAAGCAACAGATTGAAGTTTGCCGGAAAAAAAAGATGCTCCTGACTGATCTGCGGCGGGCAAACGGAAACAATGGCAGCAGAAAGGATCTCTCTTAAGGCTGCGAGTTACGGTTAAATCTTCTTTTTTTTTTTTTCCTGTTCCTTGCAAATGACGCCAACGAGGGGAAGTGTTGTTTGTTGTAGAAGCGTTTGAGGCCCGAGAGCAGCTCGCGTCGCATCTTTTGGTGCTGCTGAAGGTTTTCTGTGAAACGCTGTTGAACTCGAAACGCTTAACATTTTGTGTAAACATTGAACTCGGTACAAAACTAAAGTAAACACCGGTCCAAAAAGGAGGAAGACAGTGCAATGACTGATGTCTAATGAGATTATTTACCGCCTCAGAAGTTACATTTTCATCGCTCCCCTCCTCCCCCCACCTTTTTTCCCAGCTTTCAAGCAGGATCGGTCACGCCCGCCGTTGATGCGATGACTATTTTTTCCACATTTAGCTCCGTTTGACTCGTCTTTTCTGTTTTTTTTTGTGTTTTTTTTTCATGCCCGCAGGAACGATGGTGGTGCAAGTGGCGGCCACCGACGCCGACGACCCGACGTACGGGAACAGCGCCAGGGTGGTGTACAGCATCATCCACGGACAGCCCTACTTCTCAGTGGAGCCCAAGACAGGTTGGTGCAACAGATGTTAAACCAAAGCGATGGAGTTTTTTTTTAATGCGCTGATACGGCCGCAGTGTGGCACCTAAAGGCCCCTGACACATATTATCTTCATCAGCTTTTTACTACGAGCTAAAAGGTTTTACATTAACACGATTGTCTTCTATGTTTTGGGCATTTTTGGAGATGTAGATTTATTTATTATACTGAAAGGCGTTTCTAATTTTTGTCTATGAGGGGGGCATTATATTCTACACACCTATGAATGTTTTATTTAATATCTAGTTAGCTGTTGTCTATGAGTGAGCACAATGTGATGCAGGTCTGAGATCTGGAGAGCTTAACGTGGTTAAAGGACATGTTTTATGCGCATTTTCAGGCGACTAGAATAGGTTTGCATGCTCAGTGATCTTACTGTCCAGTGCAGCAGCTCTGTTTTAGCTCCTGTCTCTTTAAAGCCCACCTCCTAAACACCCAGTCTGCTCTGATTGGTCAGCTCACACAAGCCTGAGCCAGCAACGCTAACCGTGTCTCCTGTCATTTCCGACAGCTCTGAAGCTTCACGTCTACTGTGCATATCGGCATAAATCCTGCAAATGTTTGACGCATTGCGATGTCACAAAGTCACGGGTTTAAAAGCCGGACTACTGACGAGGCGTTTCAGGAGCAGTGTTTTCTGTGGGAGAGAGGAGCTCCTGCTTTTGCCGACTTCAACCTTTTGAACTTTCAAGACCTGAGAACAAATAATAAACATAATAGGTTTCCTTTCAGCAGTTACGTGTGGTTTAAATTGAGTTTGATATTGGATTAGGCTCGACTGAATTCAAGCGGATCGCTGGGCTTTGGTGGAGGTATGCGCTCTACTGAGTTAATGTTACTATGATGGTGAAGCATTCCCGACTTGTCTTTTCCATCATTTTACAAATGCGCTATGATTTTAAGAGGGAAATCTCCAGGGACAGTGTGTACTTTCAGAGCAACAGTCCGTCTGAGCAGAGAGCTTCTTTTTTTTTTTTGTTACAGGATAACTGGCTGTTGGACAGATGGGCTTTCAGTCCAATGGGACATTTTTGGGACTATTGGGATTTCAGAATAATGGGTCATTGAAACAATGAGCACTAGCCCATTAAGCTATCGCAGCAGCAAAACCCCTGAGTTATTTCAAAAGTTACATAGTGTGGCTTTAAGCCGCGGTCATGCCGGAGATATACACCGCACTTAAGTGCCTTGATGCCGACATTTAAAAAAAAAAAAAAACACCACGCAGCTTTTATTTCGCGATCCACAAATTAGAGCACTGAATTTTCAAAGACAGCAGCTGACAGCCAAAGCTCCGTCGTCGCTCGGCGCAATAAACACAACAGCAATCAAATTAGAGAACAGCTAGAAAAAGAAGCGAGAGAGAGAGAGAGAGAGAAAAAAAAAAGGGAGTCTCAGACAAACTGTGAGACGAGATGTGAGGTAGTTTGTTGACTTGTGGGCCGTTTCATCCTGAGAAGTGCGACGGCAGTCCTCGCTGCATCTTCATAGCCGGCTCATTAGCCGCTGCCCTGCCGAGGCTCGGCTACTCCATGCAAGGTACTCTTGCGAGGAAAACAGAAAAATATGGGCCATCCCATAATATTAGCCTTCATCATCCGCTTTGGCGAGTGGCACATACACACACGCCGCAGGTTTTTTTTTTATGAATGTATAGCTCTAATTCATGAACTGGTGAAGGCCCACTGCAGTGCAGGGATTTATGTCGTTTATTTTTCACACCCGGGCGGACGGAGAAAATAGGAAAGAGGGGAGCGACGGCAAAGATGCCACGCTGACCTGCGAGGTTCACTTGTAAACATTCAATAAGCCTAACCACCGGAAGAAAATGGAGCAATTCGGAGAGAAAAAAAAAAAAAAATGAATGCAGATGGGAATAAAAGGAGGCGACTTCATACTGCGCTGGCTTTATGGATGAGGTGTCTGAGGAGGAGGAAATGTTGTGAGCATCACAATTTCGGCACGCTCGGCTGTGAAGTCTGCACAGTTTCACAGGATTCATATGTTGTTTTTCACTTTCCAAGAGACCTTTTCAACTAATGAAGCCTCCTGCCGAAGCTTTCATTAGGGGAGCATTTCCATGTTTCCATGTTTTGGGGGCGAACATTTACATGTTTTATACACTCTAAATGAATAAGTTCCTCGTGGATACTCTTTAAGCTCCGACGGCTCCGCTGGGACGCCTCTGAGGCTGTAAATCTTTGATTTTCCTCAGAAGCTAAAAAACTTCCGTCGGCTAATTAATGTGTTTAAATCACCTTCTTTAAGATGAGTTTGGTTTGGAAGCTGGAGAATTTGTGCTCCCGTGTTTTTCTCAGTTCCTCTCTGCCATTAATTCAGCCGGTGATCAAGTTCACGGGTGTTGATAAATCTGGTCCCTTTTTTTTTAGTAGGCATCGTTTGAGCCAGAAAATAGCTGGTAATTTGGCCGGCTCGGTCCAGATTCAGCCAAAGACGGACCGTATCAGTCCAGATGGCTATTTTGAAATGTCATGTTTACATCATAAACACACCCGGTTTAAAGTATATTCTAATGAGGTCTATATAGCGTGTGCTTAAGTAATCCATTAAGCAATTAATGAATTGAAACCACATTTGTCTTGAAGATTTAATTGATTCATTTGATGCATCTCATTTCAACCTCCCGATTGGCTCAAATTCTACTGGTGTTTGTTTTCTGTTCAGTCAAACCGACATGTAAAAATGTTAAGCACAGACTGTTGGCTGCAGATAGAAGACTAGATATCAGACACTACTCCTGCTGTATTTTTTGCAGCACTGATTTGGTCTCCACTCACCCCTGAGGAAAATATCTCGAAAGTTAGCCGTTCCAAAGTTAGTAGCAGCAGCAGGGACAGGTACTAGTCGGCTTGCTTGCACACTTGTTTGACCAAATCATGAATTTAAGTCCGACACTCACTTTCCTTTATACTCTATTTTGGTCTCCACCAGCCCCTGATGGAAATACCGGGCTAGCTAATCGCTACTTTTTTTCTGCTATTTGGTGCCTGAAAGGTAGCATGAACTTTTCTTCACGGAGGTCTGTTCAATCGAAAAATATCCAAAAACACTGAAGTTGCGTCTTACAATGAAAACAATAGGGGATAATTCTTGACAAATGACACAAGCGCACACTGAGCAGGCGAACCGTCATCGGCGTACGAGCAAACAGGTGAACTGTTGGGTTAGGTTTCGCCAAAGGAGACCGCTTGGTTAGTTTTAGGCGGCAAATCTCCTGTATCTTCACTTGCAACTGTACCTACGGCGACTAACATTATGTCACGCTGGTTCCCTCACCTTACTACGTTAGCTCACTGTTTTCTCAGCGGCCTCCTGAATGAAAGTCCTGTGCTTGTTTAACTTCGACCATCCATCCCCGACCTCCTCACTCTACGGACCTTTCGCTCCTTACTGTACAAGAAACGTAAACGCAGGTCACGATAAGCTGTTTTACTTTGTTTTTTCAGATGAAAACACTCTCGTGGTGATAGAAAAAATATCATTTTGGGGGGGAAAAAAAAAAGATGTTTACCAAGTGATTTAAGTTGCCTTACGTAGCTTTGAGCTTTCGAACTTTAAGCTAACAGATAAATCCCACGTTGGTTCTCTCTCTCTCTGTAGGACAACAGCAGGTTTATTAACCTGTCAGACAAGCACCACACACACACACTCACACAGACACACACACACCTGAATGTGCACCCAGACACAGCCCTTGGGCCCCTGCCAGCGCCACGGCTTTCAGCTGCCCATCACTGCCTGACCACGACTGATTATACTTGGCTCCCTTTTTCCATCCACGTAGAAGGTGATCGGATCTCATGGTTATGAGATGCAATATCGGTGTCAGAATTGAATATCACGGATGGCTGTCGGGGAGGTGTGACTCCGTGTGGGACCGGACGCAGGGAAGCATGAAGACATGTTCTCGTTGTTTGACAGCAGTAACCTTAATAACAACCTATGGAGTCGAGCGGCGGCTTATAGAGGAGTAACTCGCGTGTCAGGGGGTGAAATCCTGCAGGCTTTCATAGCAGCATCATTACTGCGGAGGAGTCCCTGTTGGCTTACACAAGTTTTTTAAAGTTTTATTTTTAGGTTTTTTTTTTTTTTTTTCTCTTCCTTATATTGCTCCCTGGGAAAAAAAAGCACGAGACACAACTGTAATTGAGAGAAATATTAGGAAGTGCTTGCCCGGTTACCTTCGTCTTCATCTTAATTTAGTTACCTTTCAAGAAGGACTACCTCGGGGAAATAAAAATTTATGCTGCTAAATAATGCTCGGCTGGTTCCCTTTGAAAAACCCAGAGCTCCTGCATTGTCATCAACTTTCAACACCGTAGTCCCTTTTTTTTTTTTCCACAAATACGCTGCCTTTTATATTTATGTCTCTATTTGTGGCTTAGTTAAGTGACATTTTCTGAAAAATCACAGCATTTCCTGCTCTTTTAATTACATTCATCACAAAGTCACTGGCAATTTATCGCACTTATAAGATAGTTAAGCCGGAGCTTTGCAGATTCTTTCAACCAGCTTTGTATCACTGCCGTGTCTGTAGCCTGAATGAACAATGGTAAACTTCTCTCTACTCTGCCTAAAACCCGGATCACTCGTTCTTTAGCCAGCAAAAATCCCCCCGATCAGAGTCGGATTAGACGCTAGATTACGCCGGGCGGGCTATTTTCTGGTTCCCTTCTAACTTGCACACAACAAACAAAATGACCTACCAAGATTATTATAATGCTCATTTATTTAATTAGATTTCATCAGATTTCTTTCAAAAGTGAAAGACTGTGTACTGGATGAAAAAAAGAACCACAGTCCTGTTCATTGTCTGTTATTTCCCTAAAGTTAAAAAAAAGAATGAAAAATATTTTAGTGGACTGTTTAGCTGTAATATGATATTGTTTGTTACCAGCTGGCTGCTTCACTGTCCCCTGTTTCAAAATGAACAATGAGCTAAAACCGAGTTTATTGGTCCAGTCGGGTGCGGTGCAGTGCATTCTGGTTGCTGTAGGTTTTTCTACTTTGTGTGCTAAATGGAAACACCACAGCCCTTTTTCTCTGCTTCTTCTGGACATGTAGCACCAATATATAACATATTTACATCTTTCTAATGCATAAGCAGTTTTATGCCGAGGCCATCTTCCAATCAGTGAAGTAGTTATTTCATTTCTGCTACTTCGTATTTTTGTTCAGTATCTTTTCGTTGTTTGACAGTGTAGCACGAAAACAAGTACGGTCTTACCTCGACCCGTCCCTGAGTCGATGTCGATGTACACTGAAAGAGAACGGTATAAGAAAAATAAATAAATATCATGATAATCCATCAATAGAAAGCAGCATTTATACACATGGTCAAGTTATTTTAGCCTTTCAAAGCAACATTATGAAATCTGCTAGCTGACCTTCTCATATATTTGATTATTTTAAGATGAAGTAAAATGTTGATCATGAAGAGCTTCAAATAAATATATAAATGAATGAATGAAGGAGGCCTCATTTATCATGTTGCGTTGGACAGAAGTTTCCAAAACAGGGACGGAACTGAGTCTTGACCGCTTGCCTCCGGCTGTTCAGTGATCTTTAACAAGGTTTGCGCACAAACCCATCGATGAGTCTCAAGTGAGACACCCTGACACCAATACCAATTAGAGCGAGAGCCGACATTTACTTAAGTGATGTTCAAACAGCATGTCTGCCCCATAAAGTCCCCATTACTCTCATGTCATGTTTTTTTCCTAAGACCCATCCGGCTCAATGACCGGAGCTCATTCTTTCACAGCCTCGGCTCATGACGTGTTTTTCATTAAGCTAAGTGGAGTTTTAAATCCCAAGGTTGATATTTCAAAAGCTTTTTGGAGTTACGATTGCTTACTGTAAGTGGCCTGTATCCTCCGACAGTAGACTGCGATGCTAAGCGGAGTTTATTTGCGCTACGTGTCATACTGTGACTGTACAAACAATCGGCACTGTGGTTAAGACGCGATGCAGAGATGTCAGCAAATGCCGGTCTGCCTTATTCTTAAGAGTGACTCCCATATTTAACTTTGCTTTGCATCTTGACACCATTTTACTTTCTCAGTCTTTCTCTCAGGTTGAAATCTAGCGAGGTTTATAGAGGTCTTTTTTCTGAAAAATGTCAATCACAAGAACACAGAATGTGCCTGCGCAGCATTTTAAAATTGCATTGAAACCACACTTGTCTTCATTTCTACATCATACGTCAAAACCTCTTGGATAAAAGGGTAATTTTACACATTAAAATGTGTTTAAAGGTCTAAAGGAGTGCTGCTGCATATGTGAAAAAGGTAGCGTAAAGCCTTTTGCTCCAGACGAAGCTGCATGTATTCTGATAAATCTGCCTCCAGTGATGTCGCTCAGTTGCGGTTGTGGTTAACGTAGGATCTTAACGGGTGCAATATTTAGTTTTAAACGTCCAAAAATGAACTAAAATTATCAACAGAATGTGAAGAAATAACAGTTTTGATGCTATACCGATGACACCCATGCTTACAGTATGTACCATGTTGCAGGGTTCATCTCCAGAAGTCAGCATGCTAACCAGCTTGCCCTTATCGACTTTGTACTTAAAGAGGTGACAGTACAAATCAGGAGCACAGGAAGGAAACAGCTTAATCAAGTAAAGGAAAACAAAGACTTAATTACACATAATGGCTAAGAGTGAATGAAACACGGATATACCCAGAAAAAGGCCGTGAAAACAGACAAAGACAGGCAGTGGAAAGAAAAACGTGAAATAAAAGAGGAAATCAACTAAACTAAAACCTTTAACCAAGCACCATGACAGCGTGCTTTACTGTTATTAGTGGCACAGCACTGATGGAGTCAGGGACGAGGCAATTATACAAGTCTCACCAACACAGCAAGAGATACCCCATAATCACAATGAATTCATGTTGTGGGGCCATTAGCTCTCAAAATAGAGAATCTTTTCGCAAGATTTATTTCTGTCTCCTTGGAAATACATTGGGTCCGACTAATAACTGGAAAACTCACCAACGTCAGTATGCTCGTATTTGTAATGAAACCCAGTTTACTAACTCAGAAAGTAGGCCGATCCTTAGTAATGACCTAGCTACGGAGGCGATTTCCAGTCCCTGTTGAGTCAGCCTTAAGATAACTGATTGAGATATTTAACTGAATACCACACATATAAACACAATACTAGATTAGCTAGCTCAATATTTTTATAACGAAGATATCTGGCGAAAAAAAAACGTTTTTTCCTTGGACAGGTTTAGCTATTATCTGTGAACTCACATGTATTATTAAGCTAGTAGTGCTGAGAGTGAGACATTGATAGTAATTGGACCAGATCACCAAGAGGACATAGTGGTTAAGTAAGAAGTGGGTAAATAATAAATGCCCTATAGGCAAACTGTCCAGTGTTAAGTTAGTGGTAAACCATGTTGCATTTTGATTCTGCTAATATGCAAACGTCCCAGACCAAAACTGTCCAATCACCAAGCTGACGTTAGGAGGTAGGTTTGGCATTTTGGCGCCATCACAATCCTACTTCTTCCAAGCTTTCTCACCTGTTTCTCACCCTCAAAAAAATAGTCAGACTTCTGTGTGGATCGAAACGCTGCGATTGACAGTCAAAGCTGTGGCAAACGATGAGCGGGAGTCAGAGTACGCTGTGAACGACAAGTGAAAGGTTCAACTGGAAGAACTCGGAGGGTGGGGACTTTTTTTATTACTTGGCACCGTAATACTCAGGTGCTGAAAATAGTAAATGATTATTGATATATGCTGCTTAAATATAAGTGTATACTTTAAGATGATAAGTTTCTTTAAATGGGGAGGCAGAACCATAAACTCACCTACCCGAAGTCAATAATGGGGATTCATTTTCTCTACTTGCTCCATTGCTCAGGCACCTCATGTTCCTCGTATACATTCCTTTGTGTAGGTGGTCATATTTTAAACCCGCAATGCAATGAGAGGTGTTGCTGCTGCAGTCTGACTGCCATTGGTCGGGTCTGGCCAGGAGTTTATGGTGGCTAATGTTGGCAAAGTTAATGACATTTCTGACGTGGATAGACTTAAAGGTTCCCTATGTAGTGTTGGCGGAGAGTTAATGAACTGAAAAACAACCTGTACAGAAAGTCCAACACAGTTTCATACTGTATATATTTGCAGGACCTTGTAAGTAGCCACCGTTCTGGTTTCAAACTGAAAATATCAACATTTAGGAAACTGGAATTAGAGAATTAACTACTCAGATTGATCTGTTCTCGAAATTGTTGGTGATTGGTTTGATATTTTGACACCTGATCGATCCATCCTTGCTGCGCCGCTTGGTTGAGATGTCATCCGCGGGAGAGACAAATCCAAAATTGATAGTCAAATCAGAGTTTTTGTCGGGGGTTAAAATAACCCAACTAAAATATAATCCAATAGAGCAAGAGCAAGAGCATGAAAGTCTTGAAAAGGTGAAGAAAATCACTGTTTGTCAAACACTGGAAAAATGGAAATGACTCTCACTATGAGCAAGTAAAGCAAAACAAACATAGCTTGTTGTTTGCAGACAGAAGTACAAATATTATCTCCTCACGTAGAAATACAAATACATGTTTAAAGAAAAGAAGCACTGATTCAACGTCTTCGCTCAAGTAAAAGTGATGAAGTACAGGCTCTGAAATGTACTCAACGTATGACAGTATCCTTCTGAAGGATATTTCTACCAACTGTTTCTGTGCATAGCTAACTGAACCTCACGTCATGTTAATATAACTCTATTTAACTTAAAGGAAGGATCAGTAGGACTTTCTGATCTGTTCTTGAACACTCATAGTTAATTGTTGAGTCTCACATCCCAGGACGACAAAAATTACTGACATTTTGTGTCGGTAACGATTCCTGAGCAGCAGCAAAGTGAGAGAATAAGACAATCCAGGTCTCCATCTCTGTCTGTTTCCATCTTGTTGGGTTCAGCTTTTGACGTGCCTGTTTTGAAAATGTAAAGAGCAGAAAGTACAGATATTTGTGTTCCGACGTCGGGAGGCTAAAGCCAAAAAGATGTCGGTGAAAGTACCTGAAAAATAAGTACAGCAACAGAGTATTTGTGCGTTGTTACTTCCCACCTCTGCTTGCAGCCTTGATCTGTCAGACTGGTTTCATTTTCCATGATTCCCTTGCATCAGTTGTTTGCTTTACTTTTTGCCAGAACGCCATTGAAAACGTCTGCGGCACTGTAAAACTTTGCTGGTCGGGACAGAACAGAACAAGGAAGACTGTTAAAATGCGCTATTTCCTCTCTCAGCAGTTCCACAGCCTCAGTTTAAATGGTGTTACGGGTGTTGTATACGGTGTCATCCCTCTTTGTTGGCTGTGAAAGGGACCACGTTGTTTGTGTTAACTGTTAGTTTTTAACATATCGTCAATACCATGTATCTTACAGAACACACTCCGGGGGTGAGACAGCCGGCTCTCTCGACAGCAGCCCGACGATTGAGCGTCGCGGGGATGAGCGTTGCGCTTTCTGTCTTTGACGAGTTACTAATTAGTCCCATTTGCCGCACACGCCCGGGCCGTAGCGGAGGGTGACTTTGACAAAGTGCCGGCGCTGAAATACACTCTAAGCTCCACGCTGCAATGCTGCACTAGCGATTAAGTGGCACGGGGCTAATGGTCAGGGGTGGGGGGAGGCTGATGCGTGTGACCTGGTGTTAGGATGGTAGCATCCTGGCTCTCTGTCGTCTAACAAGTCTCTTTACTCCGGTCCTTAATCCCAAATTGAATCTACAAGGTGCCCTTGGGGGGGGAGTACTTAATCCTGAATAGCTCCGATAACTTCCAAGCAACGCGTAATGTCTGCAAAACACATAAGTCGCTGCGCCCAAAGGTGCTCAGTTAAGACGCGATTTTGCAAAATATACTGATTGATAGCTTCGAGTTTAGTTTGAAGGTGACGTCTGAAAAACGCTACTGCTGTTAAGGACCGCGTTCTAATTGATGGCAGGCTCAAGGAGGTTTGAACAGCTGCCTCCAGCTCCGTACACCTCGGCGATACGGCAAGTCCTCCAGAGACAATTATCCGCGCACATTAGCGCCGCTAAGCATGCGTGCATGCTCGCTGAAACCTCAATGGCTGGAATAACAAGAGAAGAATTTAGTTAGTGGGAAGTGCCAGGTGCCTCAATGAGAGGATTAATTACATTCTAAAGCGGGTATTTAAGATGTGACACGGATTGCCTCTCACAGCGACGCGACTGTGACATCCGAATATGACAGGCGCTCAGGTGAGAGGAGGCTGGACGGACGGCGCGTTGTGTGTTTGTTTTTGTTTTTTCCCCTTAGTCCACGAATCTAATTAGATGGATTCAGTCAAATAAAAGGAAAAGGCCGCGTGCGAACCCTTGTGTGATCATCAGAGGTCAGAAGGACACGGGTCAGCCTTTAATGAAGATATCAGCAGGGTCCTTTTGAAACAAGAGATGCACGTTTGGATCTGCACGGTGATCCGGGTCTGGTACCTGAGTTTGGATATCTGCCGATACCAATACTTTGGGGGGGGGGAAAAGATATAAAGAGAAGATAAAAAAATCTTGAATTTCATGCTAAACAATCAAACTCTCTTCGTTTTCATGACTGAATAAACTGAATAAAACCAACCGAGCTCAACACAATTTCATGCTGTTTTACTATGTTTGTATTTGGCGGACCCTGCCGCCTTTTCCTGGCTCAGATCTCTGTTGGATTTATTCATTTATGGAAATTATGAATGTTTCTGAGTTCATATTTTAACCTCATCAATGTTGCAAATATGACCTCTCTGAGCTTCTGAGTTCCTTTTCTAAAATCTACATAATGCCCCTTTAAGGAGGCTTCAAACACAAACAGGTGTTGGAGAGCAGCTGTGTCTCTCTAAATAGCGACATTGTCCAATAAGTAAATGACATCAGTATCAGCTGTTGGATATTTAAAGGCTCGTGTGCTTCTCTTCAGAACGTGCCGCGGTCGTTCCCCCGCACCAGATCGTCGTTGTGGCGACTGCACTAAATCGAGAACATTACCGCTGAAGGCTGGATATAAATCTGGCTGCCTCCTATGATATCGAGAGAGAGGTTGCAATTTTTCAGCTCCAATCACAAACACACACACACACACATGCACGCACAAACACCTGCGTGCACAGGAGAGCACACTTCCTCTCAGCCGTGCATTTCAAAATAAATGGATATTTGCGCCTTTCACAACATGTTTTTGACGTCACCAAAAGGTTTGAATAACGCTTTGTGCCGCGGCGTCGCGTAGCCCCCCCCCCCTCACACACTCCTGGATCCCCGGGTCAGTATGGTGACCCGTGATTAGAGCCCGACGCTTGGATGTCACTCAGTAATAAACTACCCGGGCTGGAGGTTTTATTCCCTGTTTGTATGGCCTGTTTTTGTGTTATAGGATCCATTCCTTGTAAGTGGACCGCCCGAGGCTTTCGTCGGGCAAATCACATACTGCACCCTTCACGTTTAAGTGTTCGTCACCTTCATCAGTACCTCTCATAGAGCCAGAGGCTCCCTCCCGCAAAAAAAATAAATAAA
>OMLP01032644.1:6775-22048 GCA_900302685.1 Spondyliosoma cantharus | reverse complement strand
TGCTGCCCGACTGTGCTCACAGGCGCGCACAGCACAAGCCTGAGCAGCCGAGCCGAGGAGGCGCCCGGGTCCCCTAGCGATTGACAGGAAAAGCTACAAGCCATGTCAACACAACACATCACAACACAACATGTGATACGCTGTGCTTTTCCTCCTTGGTAGCTGTAGGCGGGGGGTAAACATAACCACAACAGCAAAAAACAGCTGCAACAACAGCCCTGCATCATTGTTCAGAAAAAAGCAGAAGTGTGTGTGTGTGTGTCAAATAGAAATAGATAAGATCTAACAACATAAAATGCAGATTATTATGGGCTCCCTCTCTTCTGTCATCCCACGATCCTAATCCTATATAGTGACAAGCATCTGACATGAGATTCAATGAGATTCTCTGTAAAACATTAAAATCTCACTTTTTTTTTTCCCCTCTCTCTCTTTCTTTCTCTCACTTGTCTTAACGCCACTTCTCGTTTTAGCAAGCGAGTCAACAGGATGTGTGCCAAAACCACAGCAGTGTCAGAAGAAAAACCGTGCGCCTGTTTCAACATGTTGCAGCTCGAAAAAAAAGAAGCCTGTCACAATCAAGCGAGCGGCAGTCGAAACGCTGCTTGCGTCTGCTTTGACAGCTTGTACGGTTTCTCATCTCAGGGATGAAAACCTTTGCTCGGGGACCACTTATAGGAATGCAAGGTAGGAATGCCTTGTAACAGTAGTATCTCATGACAGCAAAGGCCTGACAGATGTGGGCGAAATAAATAGGGGTGGGCTGTGGTAAGAGGAACAGGAAGAGAGGAGACGAGAGAGAGAGAGAAGGTAGCAAAGCAGACAGAAAGGGCGAGAGCTCGTCACGTCGGTATGTGAAACTCTTCAAGCAAGTCTTTTTTTTTTTCTTTCTTTTCTCCCTAAAGATATTGGCAGCACGAGTGACGAGCTTGAACAAAAAATGCTTTGCTCCGTCGGTGGCGACTTCAAGAGATGATGCTTTAAAGACACAAGGTTCAAAGGTAAGAATCAAATTACTGGTTTTAGACGTTCAGATGTTTCGCAAGGTGAACTTTTTTTTTTTTGGGGGGGGGGCAAAACAAGAGAATATGTTTGTGGAACAAAGAAGTACAGTGACGCTTTTGGCAAATTTTACAACGTGAATCATCAGTCAGTAACGAGAAGGTGATGTCTGAGATAGTATTCTTGTCACGCACCTTTGTTGTTGTACAGATGACAGGATTATGACTTAACAATTGGATTTTCAGCTCAAACATCTGTTGCCAGCTCACTAGAACCTGCCAAACTGGTTTCACACGCTCGAAGGTTGTCTCCATGTGTTTTTTCTTCAGAGTTATTACATGTCGTGTTTGCTGAGGGAGTTTTTTTTTCCCCTCTTTGAGTATCGACAATGGGGTTCCTCAAAGTTTTTTGACCTGAGATCTTTGACCTCAACCCTCCCGTTACTGTGTGTCTTCCTGTCAGGGGGTTTCGACAGCGAGATTAATGGACTGCGCAGAGATCAAGGTTGAAATGGCCGAAGGGGGGCTGCTGGAGCGTCTCGTCATCACCGAAGAGGGAGACGAAACCGAGGGTGCCGCTGAAAAGGGGGCCGCGAGCGGTTCAGTTGTCATCGCCGAGAGCGACAGTGGCGAGTCGGCTCCGAAGAAGGAAGAGGAACACACGGGGGAGGACGGGGCTGAAGACTGTATAGCAGCTACAATGTGTTTTGAAGACCAGAGCCTGGGAAAACAACAGAGCACGGCAGAGGACGGCCGGACGGAGGAGGCTGTTGTGAGTGAAGAGGGGAAACGAGAGGATGGCAAACGGGAGGAGGCTGAGAGCGCGAGCGATGGACAAAACAGAGGCGAAAGTGCGAGTGAAGGGCAGACGCGTGAGGAGATGAGGATTAATGAAAACCCTGAGAAGCCCAGTGACACGGAGGGTGACAAGGCAACGGAAAATGAGCCACAAGTGGATGTAAAGAGGTTGAATTCCTCTGAACAACAGCCTGAAGGCACACAAAGCGAAGAAGAGGATCCAAAAAAGGTTTGTGGACTGTTTTTTTTTTTTTAATTTAATTTACATTTTACGTAGGCATATCTCCTGTGATTATCTCCCTGTGTTAATATTGACTTCATCAACCGGCCACCATTTACTCGATCTCATGATGGAAAAACAGTGGGTATCGTTCTGTGACAGAGCATGTGGGATTACGTAGGTGTTTGGTTGAATTCTTTTGCTGTGCCAACAAGCCGCTCACTGAGAAACCTTTACCTCCCTCCCTCCCTCGCTCTCTTCTTCTGCCACCGACCCGCGTGTTTTTCTCTCAGGCTCGCCGGTTAACTCCTGAGTTCCCTGAGGCGCTGTACGAGCTGCTCTTCACCCTCCAGGAGGGGAGACGGCTCAATGACCAGCGCTGCTCCTTCAGGCTGGAGAATGGGGTCGGGAGGAGGAGGTGCCACTCCGAGCCCAACACCACCAAGCCCGCCAACAGAGGTGAGAGAGAGCGTCCTTGAGAAGCTGTACTCAGAAGCTCTACGTAGTGAAACCGATGCAGCTGTTTAATTTGTTTCCACGTAATGACGCTGACTCATGTTGTTCAAGCTGAAACAACAAGAAAAGCAGCCGTACCCCTGTGTGACTCAAGAATGTTTTGCAAGTGGTGCCATGCAACCCACATCTGTCTTTGACCGCTGACCGTTTTAATTCTCCTGCCATCTGACCATCAAAAGCTCTTTTTCTCTTCTTCCTCCACAGTCCAGTTTTCCTCCATGACTTCGCTGCAGAAAGAGGAGTTTTTTGATCTGGTGGCCACCGCGCAAGCTCGCCGGCTGGACGACCAGAGGGCGCACCTCGATGGTTCCTCACCGCCAAAGCCAAAAGGCAGAAGTTTCAGAGGCAGCATAAAGCAGCTCTCCTTTGTGAAAAAGCCTGCACCAGTTCCTGCACCAGCTCCGGCACCGGTTCCTGTCCCCAAAGAGGATCTGTACAATATGATTCTCACGACACAGGTAAGCAAGCTAATTTGCTTAGATTCTTTCATTAAGGCACAAATGCGCAGTTACAGCAGAAAAGATATTGTGCAGGGACTTTGTTTGATCATTTCAGGTATTCATTTTTGCCGCTTTTCCCCTACAGGCCCAGGGCAGGCTGGAGGACCAGCGCAGCAGGGCTCCTGGCCCCATGGACGACGAGGACTTCTTCTCCCTGCTGCTGAGGGTCCAGGGGGGACGCATGGACGAGCAGAGGACTGAGCTACCGTGCTTGCTGCAAACCTGAGATTGGAAATTTAAAAAAAAAACTGTGGGGCTTCAGTGGGAGCCGTCCAGTATTGCAGCCATTTTTAGCCTGATTTCCTGTTAAAACAGGGTGTTTTTTTTTTTATTGCTTCGTTTTAGGGAATTGCCATCCCTCTTGATAGTATTCAGTGTTAAAGCTGTTGAGTTTGTAGCAAAAACGCTAATGTTTTGAGCAACAGAGCTGTTTAATGTGACTTGGGGGACGTTCCTGATGAGATTGTGAAGTTTACTGCTAGTTACTTTTGTTTTTTTTCTTTCCTACAAATAGTAGAATAGTAGATGTTCTTTCTTATCTCGCCAAATTTTGTATTTTATTGCGTGTTTGCGATGAGCGGTTGAATGATTTGTGTGTGCTGGGAAGCAGTCTACTGGTCTCTCTATTGCATTTCCTTATTTGCACAGTAGACATTAAACACCAAGGATGGTGGTGAAGAGATAATAGCTTCAAGGTCGCACAGCACTTGACTGTATATGGATAATTCTCTACCAGAAAATAAACAGAACATCTATCTGAGCCTTTTTTTTCCATTTACCCATTTATTGTCCAAAATGTCAGGAGAAGAAGAGATTTAGCTCCTCGTGAGAGGATTCTGTGTTCTTTCCTGTGTCTCGTTTCAGTGTATTTTCGCATATCAAACACACGAGCTTGCAACTTGAAGCATTTTAGCAGTGACCCTAACTAAGAGGTGTGAAACCAGTTCTGTCATCTTCATTATTAATCATCATAGACCTGCAGGCTCACTTTCCCATAAACTAGTGATACTGTCTGATATTTTTACAGCATCCTGTTGCACATAAATCAGATCATTCCCACAGAAAGAGACGAGGCAGTGATGCCACATTTAGGGAACAAATGAGGCAAAGATAATGAACTGAATCTTATCTCAAAGTTCCCGAATTTTGATTTACGTTACTGTGAATCATTCTCACTCAAGGTCACAGTAACTCGACAGCAAAAAGTAGATTTACACAATGAATAGTTGTATTGCTCATTAAAGGACCTGATCAAAGGAGGCTTGACTCATAAAATAACATCAAATGTGAAGGTGAATACCGCAGATACATGGATATGTAAAGCTCCTGAACCTTGCAAAAATGCTGTTTATAATCAGAGGCCACAGAATGTCACCAGCCACATGGGGCCCTCTGGAAACCTGTGACCTCCCCTGGTTGTGTGTTTAGTTCAGCTCAGAGCAAAATCTTTGTGAGGAAGTCCTGGTCAGTCTGCACAAGTGAGGTTAGGACGATGGGAGGTTGCTGTGTCACTTCCTCAAACCGAGCACATGTGATAGCAACACTTTGGCCAACACTGCTGGTTCAGATCCTCTTTAACGGAAGATAAAATATTTTAGTTAGACAGAAAAATAAAAAATATTACCTCTGAAAGTCATTATGTTTTGTTATAATTACTTCAGAAACATGATGGAAAATATTCAACTCATCAAAACGTTTACATGTCAGATGTAAAGTCAAAGGTCATGATACATTTCCAGATTATTGATGAGTCAGCCTTTATTCTGTCACATGACCTGCTCTTCTCGGCATCTGCTCCAAATCATCAAGCGATACAAAGTGAAACATTTCAAATGAAAAGACGAGGAGCACCCGAGGAGGGCCAGAACAACATGCAACAAAAAAAAGAAGCCACGTTTTACACCAAAACTGTGAAAGAATCAAACGGGAAGAGACAACAACAGGCCAGTTAACAAGATTCAAGTTCCACTTTTAAAATGGAAACGTACATTTGGGTTGGGTCAGCACACTATGTCATTCCTCTTTTCTGACTTTCTTTCAGAGACCAGACTTTGGTCAGTTCAATTCAAGTGCGAACTGTATGTATTTATTTTATTTTCTATTTTCTAGATGGCTGGTTCAGAGATGGGATGTTGGGGTATTTACTGAAACAGAATTTAGATTCTAAGTCCCACAATAAGGTCATTTTCATTACTACATCAGCAAAGGGGATAGCAAAAACAGAGAGCATCAATGAAAACCGTGATGAAGGTAAAAAACATAGTTAAATAAAAGCAGTTAGAACAATGTAAACAATGTAAATGAGAAACAAAACTTCAAAAATTTCTGCAACATTGCACACTGACAAAATCTTTGTAGTATTTTATGACATATTTTATATCAGTTATTGTTTAAAACATGTACATATCTTTGTGTGATAGATACTGCTACAGTATAGTTGCCCTGCTTCGATAGATCAAATCTTATAAAGTTACAACATAGTGGTTAATGAATATATTATCTATGTATATGTCTATGTTTATTTTAGGTCCATTTTATTTATCTATGATTTAGATATGTATTTATGTATGTATCTATTTACAGTGTTGGGGAAGCTACTTTGCAAGCATAGCTTGTAAGACTACATGTAGTTCAGCCTGGCAGTAGTTTGAACAAACTACATTTCTACTCCTGGAGGAATGTAGTTTGTAAAACTACTGCTAAAAAAAAAGTAGCTTCAGCAACTACTTATACTCATTATACTCATTTAACTCAGCGGTAAATAAATCAACGTATGGTGTATATGAAACAAAATATAATAGCCACTAAAAGAATTCACATGCCAGCAGAAATATGTCTCTCAACTCAAGTTTTATTTTTTAAACAACAAAAGCTGACATTTTTGGTCAACATCACAGGAACTTCAGAGGCTCTAACACTGAGGCACTAGAACTAGATGTCAGGGCAGAATCGCTGGACGACACATGAGCAGTCAAGTTCTTATCAGACAGCCGGTTCCGTTTGGCACTAACAGCATCTTCACCAACACTAAAAAGCCGCTCACACGCTGCACCGGCTGGGACACCAGTGTGCGATATGAGCACTGCCTTCCTTGGCACAAAGACCCGCCCACTCTGTGAAGCATCTGAGTGCTGCCAGGGCAAGCCAATCAGAGGCAGCGTTGGCTTAGCATGTCATGACATGGTTCACGCCTTTTTTCAAAGAAAAATAAAATATTTTTTTTATTATATAGGTCTTTTTTTTTCTTTATAAAAAATGTTTTCATGTTATTGGCCAAAATTGTAGTTTACAATTACAACTACAAAAGATTATCCAAAAAGTAGTTGAAATACTTGCCGCAGCACAAAATATGAATGTAGTTTACAGCAAATTGTAGTTAAGCTATGTAGTTCAACTACACGTAGTTTAAGTCTCCCCAACACTGTCTAATTATTCATTCTCTAACTTATTTTAAATTAGCTGCGGCCGTTTTTTTTCTACGAAGCCCCGCCCACCTAGTGACGTCACCGATCAGTTGACAGAAACCTAGGACTTTTAGAGAAGGAGAGGACACGAGCCAGGAAGTAGAGGAGCGTGTCAAAATGAGTTTAACTCATCAGCGTCGCGACGGTTTCATCATATTTTTTGATAGTTACTGTTTTGTACATTTTAAACACTTACATTAACAACTGCAAAGCAGCGTTTATAGTGTCATTTAACTGTTTAAATGTCCCGTAGGAAGACCGTTGGCGGTTGGCGCGCTTTGTGCGGCGTCACTGTCTCATCCCGCTGTTGTAGTCCCAGACCCAAACAAGGATGTAGGTGAAGATGAAACTTACTGGGAGCAGGACTGGGAACTAACCACAGTTTATATCCATGCTGAGGACGAGGTGAGAATCTTTTGAGGACGTAGATGAGGAGGAACACGCTCAGACAGAGGTGGGTACAAGTAATTAAACTTAGCTCGTGCTTTCGCTGACTTTACGTCCCCTTCGCGTTTTTAACAGTTAGCAACAACTTGCATTAGCCTCTGCTGTGATTTATTGTCACTGTCACTGTCAGTCTGTCAGATTTGATTGTTTTTAATAGGGCGTTTTTCTACCTGGAGCTGTAGGTTTTTAATTTGACACAAGGTGTTACTTTTCCTGCTTTTTCGCGAATGTGACAAGATGCTGCTCCTGAATCCAGTGTTCAACAATGAAGGCACAAATAAACTTAGCTAATCCTATTTAGTCATTTAACATGTATACAGTTTGTAAGTTACACAGATAAAACTGGACTACTGGTGGAGTGTAATCACTGCATTTACTCTGTTACTGTGCTGTACTTGAGTATTTACATTTTATGCTACACTCTACTCTTAATAAGTTGGGATAATTGAGTGTTTCACTTAATTTTTTATTAAGTTTTATGAAGGTTTTGAATATTTTTCGTCCCCAAAATAATGTGATTCATTTTTTTCATTTTACTTTTATTGCATATCCATGCACCTGCATATATGCATCCATATCCCAATGTCCCTAACATATTGATACGTCTGTTTATCATTTCAGAAGGAAACACTGTACTTTTTGCTCCAGTACATCTATTTATTTTGCAGATTGAAGGGGCACTATGTAGTTTTGGAAAATACATTTAAACAAACAACGTTGCTATTTACAGTATTAATGAGTTAATAATACAAACTCAGAAATGCTTGTATCAGAAGTACAAGTAAAAGTGAATTATATAAATTTACATCAGTCGATCCATCGTACATGATTCAGACGCACATGTAAATATATGTATAATTTACTTTTACTTGTTTGTTCAGCATTCTTAATGACATCATTAGTGTTTTTAAAAATGTGATTGCTGATAAATAAATACATTTCGACTGTGATGCTTGTCCCTGATGCAGCATGCAGCCTGCAAAGTAACTAGTAACTAAAGTTATCAAAGAAATGTGGTGAAGTGGAAGCATGAAGTAGCAGAAGTAAAGTGCAAGTTCCTCAAAGAATCGCCATTTATTTTACATTCCATCACTGCTCAGCAGTTTATGAGATAAGTAAAAGTATCTCCACCTTTTATAAGCTGCAACATTAATGTGATAATAATTATAAGTCAATATATAGTTTCCTGGAACGAGTCATCTTCCTGCAGTACTTTTGTTGTTCTACTCAAGTAAAACTTTGAAGGCTGAAGACGTTTAATGGAATACTTCTTGCACTGTTGTACTGTTGTACCGCTCATCAGTGGTGGAAACGCCATTTCACGAGTAATGTTAAAATACGACGGCAAGAACAACCAGTTTCCTGGTTCATCTTGGGGATGAGTCTCTGTAGAGTTGTGTAAAGGTTAAGTTCAACTTCTTTACACAGTACGGTACACACAAAAGCCTCAGTTCCTTATGCAGGTTTTTCAAAATAGGTTCACTTTTTCTTTGTCCGGAAACGATGCTCAGTCAAGACTTCTCTGTCAACAACATGGCTGATGTAAGGCTATTACCTTCAACTGAATTTTATTATGCACTTTTGCACAGGACAAGGACCGTGGACTCTGTCACTTATATTAAAATTGATTCAGGAAGGAATCTCTGTGCAGCGTCTAATTGCTCTTTTAAATGTACATTTGAGTATATCAGTATCATTCTAACCTAAACTTACATACCTGTAATGATTCATTTAAGTCCTGACTCTTTTTCTCAGATGCTGCTGTACCTGTCCCTGCTGATCTTCTGTGTGCCGCTAGGGGGCGACACCTCACCAATCAGCTGCTACAATGACAAAGGCGATGCAGTCGATTGGTAATACACAGATAACCAGGCATTTAAAAATACACTCCGTAATTTCTCCTAACCCCATTAGAGCGCTAACTAGGAAATTTAAACAATAATCTTTAAATCAGTTCAGCGTCAAGCTCTTCCAGTTGCGTCTTTACAAAATGTCTCCCGGGTGGACTTACAGTTTCGTTCTCCTTTTCTTAGGTTCTATGTGTACAAGCTGCCTAAAGAACATGGCAAAAAATCCCCCCAGCGTGGTGAGATGTATCTGCTGATGGAGAAAGGGAGTGAAGGATGGACCAATGGGAAGGAGACGGTGAACGACACCACGGGAGCTTTGGGCAGGACGGTCGGACAGCTGTACTCACAAGGACAGGTCTGTTTCCATCAGGAGCCTTTTTTTTATTTTTTTTATCCGTAACAAACATGGAACAAATAATACTCAGGCCAAAAAGTTGAAAATCCAGATTTCAGGAAAATCAATCCACAAGGAAAGGGTTTGGTGATATAACATGTCTTTGAACCTGTTTTTGCATTAATGTTGGTTTATTTACTTGAATTCTCGTCATCCACAACTTAACCAAACTATATTTTGCTCAAGCTGTATCGGTAGTAAAGACTTGCACATCTATACATCAGCAGATGTTTTATATTTTTGCTTGCTTCTGCTTTTTTTCGCTGCAGTCCCGTCACTTCTCATTTCATAAACAGACACACTGAAAGCTGTGATAAGCTTTTGTGATAGAAGTGTTTCTGCTAACTTTGGCATTCGATCGGAGAAAGAAACTGAGAATGAGAAGTGAAATTCACTCGTTCATTTATACGCAGTTGAGTTGTTTTTCTCCGAAAAGGCCGCGGAAAGGTGACAGAGTGTCAACAGCATGGTCTCATAAAAACATCGTCTCAGCCTGTCACGTCGATGTTGCGCTCTTTCGTTTTATTTGCAGCCGAAGTGTCTTTTTCGTGTGTGATACGAGCCGAAGTAAGACGTCTTTTCATTTCAGAAAGTCTGTTCACTCTCCACAGAACGCCGAGCTCGCGTACATCCTTTACAACGACCAGAAGCCACCTGTGGACTCTGGTGACAGATGGGATCTCAACAGTGGAAGCAGCGGGGGGCACACGAAAGGTGAACAGTGAAGCAGTCAAACTCCAATACCTCCGCAGAGCAGAGAGGCTCCAAGAGATTTGACTTGGAACTCAAAACAGTGAATGAACTATGCAAAAAAGTCTTAAATCAAGCTTATTATACACCTCATACTGTTGACTTGGACACTACGTCCCTATATTTGAATGGGGAAGTGCATTTAAAACACGTCATGCTGATCCTATTTTACACACTACAGGTTTTGCAAACAGCAGCTTAAACAGGCCAAAAATGTACAACTTATAGTATCCAAAGGTTGTGATTAATGGGAAAGATACAATATGATGTGAGAGGACTTTTCCACTTAAAGGGGCTGTAATTTATGTTTTATAACAAGATAGCAAATGAGAAAATGTTCAGATGTTTAAGGGATCGCTCCCCACTGCCCCCATTGTATTCCTGTTTAAGTGGTGGATTATAGGATCAGTTGTAGTGAGGAACAAAACCTTGATGTTTTGTTTTTTTTTGCTGACAGTTTTAATGTCTGTGTTCCTCAGGTGTCGTCCTGCTGGATAAAAATCAGGGCTTCTGGTTGGTCCACAGCACCCCTCACTTCCCCCCGGTACGGCAGGCAGGACAGTATTCTTACCCCAGCAGCGGTGTGAACAACGGACAGAACTTCATCTGCGTCACCTACCCGCTCGACCGCTTCCAGGCCATCGGTGAGCCCTTTAGTTCGGCCGTATGCTGAAAAGCACAGACAGAGTTCCTATTGCGACGATGTTTAAATGGATAATGGTATCAGATTACAATAACAGGATAACAAGATTCATCCTCTGCCTTCTGTCTGCTTTTATATTAGGACTAAATATGCTTTAATGAAGAAGTACATCCTCTTCACACTTATGTCTGTTTATTAAGAAAGGTATTTTTTTTTTTTAGCTCAATATATTAAAAACCTGTAGCTTTTGAAATGCTGTTATTTTGTCAACAAAGTCTGCAAGATTACAAGTAAAACAAGGATTATATATCAAGCCTCTTAATTAAGGTTTTTTTTTAATTAAGGAAGTTCTTCAGTGGAGAGGCTGTTAAACCAACAACAAAGAGACGATATATTTAAATGTCCCTGCTGCTGATCGTTGCGTTCCTCTGTCTGTAAGAGCTGCTTTGTAAAAACAAGGCAAAGAGGCTGTAAATGAATATTACACTTCTCCTGAAACCATGAATATTTTTCCATTTTTGAATCGCTCGCAATAAAAGTTTAAAAGAGACCTCAGACATCTGGCTTTGTCAGAAATAATAACTCATTACTCTGGATATTGAATCACAAGTTGCGTGGCTAGTGACGGCGTCTCACAGGAGCCGTCTCATCTTGAAAAGGAAATTCTCCCATCGTTATTGTGCTGTCGTCACCCAGCACTTAATAATCCAGTCAGGTGTTGACACAACAACAATCCCCATCCGAGGTAATCAGCGTAAACAGGTGTCATCAGCATGTCACCGCGCCGCCCGTGCAGTTACCTGGCAGACCCAGCAGTTGGCACAGTTGCTATGGCAGTGCCTGGGGTAATGTAATTAGATTGAGGTGTGTTTCCATAGAGATACCGGCCCTCACACTGCGGCACGCGTGCGCTCCGTCGGATTCTCGCCTCTCCAGCTGGGATGTGGAGAAGTGTGACTGCGTCCGCCGTGACGTGGACGCGAGGCGCATAAATGTTTTTGTCAAACGGCAGAAGGCGATCACAGCCTTGTCACGTTTCATTTTCCGGCACCTTGCAGCATGAATTTGCACGTTAATGAAGGGAAACTGCGGGGTGACACAGAGTTCACGCAGACTTCCTGTGTCTTTCCATCATGTGCCGACTAGAATGATCACAGAGATATTGTCTTTCTTATGCTTTGGTCAGGTGCTTAAGTAATTTGACTAGCACAGCTGCCCCTGTTTATAGAATGGAGTCAGTGTTGAAACTAAAGCAATTAAATGATTTGTAAATTGATGTCAAATTAACCGAAAACTGTTTTCACGGTCGACTGAAAGTCATTTATCAGGCAGCACAAGTCTACAACCATGTTAGCATCTCTGCAAGAATGTACTTTAGCTCAGTGGAGCTACTTGCTAACATCAGCATGCTACTGTGCTCACAATGACAATGCTAACACGCTGATGTTTAGCAGGTATAACATTTACCATGTTCGTCATCCTAGTTTAGCGTGTCAGCATACTAGCATTTAAACATCAGCAGGGAACACAAAAAGAAACAGCTGAGTGTTGTGGAAATGTTGTGTCATAAACTAAAGAATGGGGATAAACTGGAAAATGAACCTGATTTGCGGCGACAGATGAAAAGTCAGAGGCAGCAAATTTCACTGCAGTTCATCCAATAGTTCTCAAACCAAAATCAGCTCGAATGGCACTCAGTAGAGCGCATACCTCCGCCAAGGTCCAGCAGTCTCCTTTTGTCCTCGCTCATGGATACCAGCCACCTAAATACACATCTGTCTGTTTGCTGCTTTTCACCTGATTTTTTTTTTAGTTTTTTTTTTTTTAGTTTTGTAAATGAAATCCGTGTGAGTTTTGGACTGTTGTGCTGACAAAACAAACTGTTATGCTAAGCTACCGTGGATTGAACTCTTTGGAAAAAAAATCTGATGATCACTCTTCCCCCCACTGATGACTGTTTATAGACTAAATGATGAATCAATTAAGCTGAAAATAATGGGGCTGGTAAATCAGTAATGAAGTGTAGTCTTCAGTTGCATCCCTAATGGAGCTCATGGAAAGACGCTAAGTGCTTTTAATGTGTCGAGGTTAGAATCAAAGTGTAACGTGATGAATTGAATATTGGTTTATTTTGTGTTTGATAAAGATACAAGTAAGGAACGACTTGCTTATCTTGATGCATCCATTTTCTTTCTGAGGTGAATTTCTGTGAACACTTTCCCCAGATAACTCGCTAAATTTAGAAAAGATTTTTGCACAGGGAGCAATCTTTCGCAGGAGGGGCAGAAAGAACATTTTCACCACGTAACTGCACTCAGCTGGAGTGATTCTGAGAAATGCTGGAAATTACCACCCTCAAGTAGAAGCAGATAAATGTGTACATGTTTTTTTTTTCCCCTCATCGCAGTAAACGCTGAGGTCCTTCCACCGTACAGTGCGTGTTGTTATACCATCTGTCCATCATCTGTTGCCGCGCACAGTTGCTGCAGTGCCTCTGCACCAATGCCGCCCGAGACGGTGCCATTCATTTTCTGTACTCAAACAAACGGAGTGATCCCGAAGTGCCGTTAGCAGCGCTTGCCTTAAATCTAATTTGTTTTGCACCGCAGGAGAGCAGCTTCAGATCAATCAGCCTAATGTGTACGACTGTGACGTCCCCGAGTCCTTGGCGTCCCTGGTGCCCGCGCTGGCTGCCGCCTGCAAGAAGAAACGGCTCTCTGGTCACATCTTTCCGCAGACGAAACCTGTGTCCAATCGCAGCGTGACGCTGACCTCAAAGGGTGGCACGGACTTCATCAGCTTTGCCAAAGGAGCCTCTTTCCACAACGGTACGACTTTGAAGAAATAAATGTAGTTTCAAGTCTGCTCTGGCCTCAGGTATGCAGGTGTGACTGGGCCAATGTGAGCATGTTCTTGTTTGTGGTATTATTACTCCATCCTTAAGGGAAAGTTCACCCCAAAATCTAAATTACATATTTTTCCTCTTGCCTGAAGTGCTGTTTGAGTTGTTTTGTTGTAGCTTTGGAGATGTCAGGCGCAGAGACGTCTGCCTGCTCTTGTATATAATGAAGCTGGACGGCACACGTCACATCGCAGGCGCGGAGAAGAAGCTCGCGCTCATGACAGGGTGGGATGCAAACATTTATGTTGTCCTCCTCCGCTGAGCTTCAGCGTTCGGTGCGTCAGGTCGCCAGCTTCTTGATGCCGCGAACTTCTGCACAGTGACACAAGAGAGAAAATAGTTCCTGTGTGAAACTGCTCACAACAAGGTCTGTGGATTATTTTGAGTCACCAGATGCTGTTAACCTTTTCAGAGTTTCAGAGTACAACCTAGTTCCGTGATGTTCATAGAGAAAACAGACATCTCAGCAACTCACACCGAAACAAACCAGACAATTAAATAGTGCTTTAGGAGGAGAAATATGTTTTTGGGGTGAACTGTCCCTTTAACAAAACAGTTAAAGTTCACTGGCAATGAAACAATGATAACATGTTCCTATCCATCCTTCCTCTCCGCCTCATCAGACCTGTACCACTCCTGGGTGGCCCCCACCCTCCAGTCAGACCTCCTGGTCCAGTTCTGGATTCGCTCCACGGGCGTCCTCCCCTCCGACTGCTCGCAGGGCTGGAAGGTCCTGGACATCACGCTCATCAACCCGGGGCAGACGTTCACCTTCAAGGCTTCTCAGGACCACTCCAAGTGGGCCGTCAGCACCCAGGCGTCCGGCTCGGGGGCCGGAGGAGGCTGGGTGTGCGTCGGAGACATAAACCGCAACGAGGCGGAGGAGAAGCGAGGCGGTGGCACGGTGTGCCTGCGCGACCCGGTGGTGTGGAAGGCTTACAGGGCAGCAGCGCTGCAGTGTGAGGCTTGTGGAGGAGGAACCATCCAGTGTTGATAAACCCACTGGAGTCAGATTTGTCTGCTGGGCATGTTGGCTTTTAAGTGAAATGTTTGGTACAATGGATATAGTTTGTTTTAATGTGGTTGTACAGTTTATACATTATACATTTTTGTGATAGTTCTCAGAGCACTGGTGGGAAAAAAAATCAATAAAGAAATATCTCAAGCGAAATGGCCAAATCCAACTTTGGCAGAATATCATGCATTAATGTAGGACCCCATCGCTCACAGCACGGATCAGATTGATAAAATATGTTTTTGGGGGCCTCTGAGGCACAAAAAGCCGTTTTACTCGTTCGGACTGATCATTAGTCGTAGTTATCGAGGGCTGTTACATCCTCCTCTTCAAACTTAATGCACTCGGAACAATGCTGGAGGAGGAGAAGTAGTCAAATCGGACAGGAATCAGAGGGCTTTGAGAGAAATATGGTGTTCATTTTGAAAAACACTAAAGGCTCAAAGTGCCACTGTTAATGAAAGCGTTTGTTCAAGTGTCTTTGTGACCACTGGGTGCCGTTCTATCTGAAACTGAGGCGAGGTGGCAGGTGCTGCCTCGCTTTGTTGAACTTCTGTTTAAATCGATATGGCTGGTTTGTGGGTGCGTTCTCAGGGAGTGTGTTCAGCTTTGCCAGTTTAAAAAATGTAAGAAAAATTGGATTTGATGGAATTTTAAATGTATGAGAAATAAATTGCACTGTTTAACATTCAGACACTGACGGCATTTGGGTGAGAGGAATGCTTTACTACTGTGTGTTTCAGGACTGACCATAAATTTAAAATGACACATCG
>OMLP01032635.1:19917-32811 GCA_900302685.1 Spondyliosoma cantharus | reverse complement strand
CTCTGCTGTGATCAGTTGTCACTGTGTTATGAGTAGTTTTGCATGAGGTTGGCTTGTTCATCAAACCGGCAGTATGGGTACGATGACAGAGATTGTAATCTGCACGCATATTTTCTGGCTGCTGCAGCCTCCTCCTGATTGGCCTGCTGCTTCTCTTCTACTATTTTTATCATGCCTCACCTACCTTTATATCCTGGCAACACAGCCGCTGTGGCTGAAGGTCAAAAAGCTGCTTCTCCGGTTTACAGGGAGTGTCTTTATATAAAAAGTTCAGTGTTGATGATGCCTGTATCAAAACACGCCTTTAAAATGATCCTGCTTGTGTAACGGGGTTCTGGTTTATAAAAGTGTATTTACCCCTTTTCCCTCAGTTTTTGGAAAGTTATGACGTGAGTCTGTGCTGCGTAATGACACGCGTCTCATGCCAACTTTGTCTTTTGGTTGCAGAGCGTCGACATGATGTCTGCAAACTACCTGCTGACTGAAGAGCAGCTTTTGTGCTGCATCTGTCTGGACGTGTTCACCGAGCCGGTCACGTTACCATGTGGACACAACTTCTGCAAAAACTGTATCACGGAGCACTTGAATCACAATTCCCAGCGGCAGTGTCCCATGTGCAAAGAGCGTGTTGACAGAAAATATAAACTTGGGATCAATACTTTCATATCTGAGATGGCTCTTCAGTTCAGACAGTCTGCCGGAAAGAATTCTGGGAGCAGCTCAAAGCAACATGTTGTCGACAGACAAGTTTCCGTTGACGTTCCCACCCGACCCAGAGTGAAAGCCGTGCAATCCTACATGTTGTTAGCGTTAGGCCTGGCATGCATGACCCTCTACATCGCAGCTTACCTTCATCAGACGGTGTCCAGCCTGGTGAAGGATCAGCTGTTTGATAATGCGATGGCAGACGTGTGCACTGAGCACGGCAAACCTCTGGAGCTCTACTGCAAGAACGAACAAATGTCAATATGTGCGTCCTGCGCTGACTCGAGTCACAGATTTCACAATGTTGTTCCTCTGGAGGAGGAATATGATATTAAGAAAAGAGAGCTATGGAAACAAGAAGCAGATACGCAGCAGCAGATCCTGGAGAGACAACTGAAAAAACAGGAGATCAAACATTCGATAAAGCTCAACAAGGACGCCGCAGACAGAGAGGTGGAAGGCGGTGTTCGGGTCTTCACCGCTCTGATACAGTCTTTGGATAGAGCCCAGGCAGAGCTCGTTAGGACGATCAAAGAGAAGCAAGAAATGTCAGAAGGACATTCAAAAGGTTTCATCCAAGAGCTGGAGCAGGAAACCTCTGTGCTGGTGAGGAGGCGGGCTGAGCTGGAGCGGCTCTCGTGCTCAAAGGACCACCTCCACCTCCTCCAGAGCTTCCCATCCCTGAGTGCTGCTCCACTCACCAAAGACTGGACGGAGGTCAGCGTCTGTCCAGCGTCATATGAAGGAATAACAAGGACAGTTCTGATGAGAGCCGTGGAACAGCTGACAGACACAGTCAGAAAGGAGATGAAGAAGCTGCAAGAGGCTGAACTGAAAAACATCCAGCAGAATGCCGCGGAGGTGACGCTGGACCCTGATACTGCACATCCTGCCCTCCTCATATCTGACGATGGGAAGCAAGTACACAGCAGCGAGGAATGGAATAAACTGCCAGACAACTCAAAACGATTTGAAACTGCAGTGTATGTCTTGGGAAAGCAGGGTTTCTCTTGTGGAAGGTTTTATTATGATGTTCAGGTTACGGGAAAGACCGGATGGACTTTAGGAGTGGCTAAAGGCTCGATCAGCAGGGAGGGAGAGATTAAACTAAACCCCGAGCACGGCTGCTGGTCTATTTGCCTGAGGAACAGAAAGTACTTTGTACTCGCTAACCATCCTGTTCCTCTCTCTGTAAACCATCATCCTGAGAAGGTGAGAGTGTTTGTGGATTACGACGAGGGTGTGGTCTCCTTCTATGATGCAGACGGTGCAGCTCTTCTTCACTCGTTTACTGGCTGTTCCTTCACTGAGAAAATATTCCCATTCTTCAGTCCTGGTCCTGCTGACAATGGCAGAAATTCTGCCCCTCTGATTATCTTTCCTGTAAGTCAATAAACAATAAACTAATCTAAACTAAACCCTGCTATGTTATATATTTACAGCTACAACACGTTAACATGGGTTGGTTAGATTGTAGAAATCGAGGTCCGGTTTGAAAGCATCCGACAGAGTAAGGCTGGGAGATCTACTAGCGGCTAGTTCGCTACTTTCAACAGGGTCTCTTAACGTTTTAGTCGAATTAAAAACATAAACAAACAACTCTATTAATGTCGAACCGTGAAAGTGCAAAAAGAAGAAGAAGTTTCTGAAGTTACAATATTAAAATGTTCTTATATGTAGCAATAAAAAGAGAACTTTTACTTGTAATTGAGTATTTTTAGATGATGATATTTCAACTTTTACTGAAGTATTTGGGTAATCTTTCTACGACTGCTGTTATTAGCATTTAGCTCAAAGCACCACTGTGTCTACGTGGAGCCTCAGAGAGCTGCTAGCTGAACCTCAGCCTGTAATCTCTTCTGCTTGTAGTAAAAATATATAAAATAACTCTCATTACTGTTACATTACAGTCTTGCTCTGCAGATACTCACCCTGCAGTCTGAACCACATCACACACGCGGCTGTCAGTCAGCAGGTCGACAGCTCTGTGGATTGTCAGCAGACTTCCCACCGCAGCGCTTCATGTTAATGTTGCATAAAGCCAAACATCTGTTTTAAAGCAGATCTACACAGTCGCTCTCCTCCTGATGGCGAGTGGCGTTTGTGCAGCTTCACTCCTGTTTCTCTGCTGCACACAGTCCTGAACACCATCCAGACGAGCTGCAACATGAACCCACGTTTGTTTCTGGGTAGTGTCAGTGATGATGTGCTCATCCTTGTGCTTTAGTAACTAGTTACTGTACAGATTACATGCTGCATCAGAGCCAAATTAACACATTTTAACTTATTTTATCGTCAATCTAATAAAAAAACAAATGTAAATTTGTACTTTCACGTGTAGTTTTGATACTTAGGTACCTTTTAATATCAGATACTAATAATCTGTAACATAATCCAGGTATCAGAGTAGAATATAGTTTTTTTTTTAATGTGTGCTGTTAGTAAATGTATCTGTAATCAGATTACATCTTTTTTTCCTGTAACTTTAATGGAATACAGTTTTTCCTCATTACGTAAACACGTATTCAGTAATATTACTCTTGCGTACGTGTGTTTCTAACAACATGGATGATGGTTCTGATGCTCTGAAGAATCCAGCGAGCCGTCATGAACAGAACCAGGACCCAGAAACATCTTCATGTGTTGTCTTTCTCAGCTGTGTGGTTTGCAGAGCCTCCAGCAGAGGGCGCTGACGCGACACACAGAGCAGCTGCTGTACATGTGAAGCAGGAAGTATGAAGAGGCTGCAAGTAATCAATGTACTTAAGTATCAAAAGTACAAGTAAAAGTAAAGTACTGTATCCACCTGGGTGACTATTGGATCAGATATTCTGAAATGTGTTTGTTGTTTTTGTCTGATTGCTGATTTAATGAAGCTTCCAATATGAAAAGTAACGAGTAACTAAAGTTATCATATAAATGTAGTGGAGTAAAAGTACAATATTTGTCTCTGAAAGGTATTTGAGTGGAAGTATAAAGTAGCAGAATACTGAAGTAAATGATAAATACTTCAAAATTGTGCTTAAATACTTGAGTAATTGTACTTAGTTACTCTCTGTCACAGATTATCAAACCTGATATTCAGGATTTTGTTTGTCTTTAAAGTACATTAAATTAAAAATGCTCTCCTTCGGCTCTGATGCAGCTTGTAACCTGCAAAGTAACTAGTAACTAAAGTTATCAAATACATGTAGTGGAGTAAAAACTGTCTTTGTGGTGCGTTCAGGAACAGCTGGGACAAATCCTACTGATTCTACCTTTAACTTTAATAGTCTTTGAATTCTAATTCTAATAGCTTTGACCACAAATGTCTTTTTACTCTGAGACTCTGAGTACATGTCAGAGCCTGTAATCTATTACTTTACTGGAGGAAACAAGCTGGATCAGCACTTCTACACGAGTATCTGAACTGAGTGTGTGGACGATCAGCTGCAGAGGGAGAGAGTTAAATTTAAATGTTCGGAGGAAACGGGTTGTTTTCTAGAAAGCAGCGGAGAAAACACGATGACAGTTACTGTGTGTGTGTGTGTGTGTGTGTGTGTGTGTGTTTGTTGTGTAATAATTATATCAGCCGTCAGAGATGATGGATGATTAAGGTTCCCCACCGCAGCCTGAGGTGCCCATTAATCTGACATCATGACTGCGAGTGTGTGTTGGTTTGAGTCTGTATGGAGCAATTATTATAGTATCCTAACTGTCAGTCAGTTCTGTGTGTGTGTGTGTGTGTGTGTGTGTGTGTGTGATTGTAAACTCAGCAGTATTGGAGTTAGAGAGCAGATCCTGTGTGCAGATTATGCCCACGAAACATCTTTGGCACAGTTTAATAACGATAAATATTTTACATCTGAGAGCTTTCAAAGAATCCTGAGGTTTTGAGAGTTAAGGTAAAAATGATTTAAGGGATAATTCTTTGAGAGTAAAGTTGTAATCTTGATGAGATATCTGGAGAAACCGAGAACCTGCCGTGCTTCAATCTCCTCCTCAGTTGACGTTTGTGCAAACCTCAGATACATCAGACATTCGTACCAAACGTGTGATTACGCGACTTTTCCAGCTGTTTCGTGGCGACCAAAACCAATTCTCCACTGAGGGATGATTTAATTAAACATGGAGACATTTCCAGCCAATCAAAACCAGCCAGTCATCACAGGAAGCTGGATGTCGGACCTCCTCCAGACGCGTTTGTGGTGTTTGGTTCAGTTCAGGAAAAGAAAGTAAAGCTGCATGAGTTAAAAAACAAATCCCTGGTGACACTTGGCCACAGTAGAGTCTCCTGAGGGAAACTCCCGTGAACGACCGAACCAAACGTCCCCCATCTTGGATTTGTCTCGCTCGTCCTGCCGCTGCACTAGACGGCCGTGACGCCTGAGGAGTAACCACAGCCTCCAACTCAGGAGAGGCTGCTGGATTTAACACATAGGCCCAGAAAACGTGTTTAAAAACCTTCTCTTTTATATATTGCAGTGAACAGAGTGTAATTTCATCCAGGCAGATAAAAAAAAGAGTCTGTAAGGATTCTGAGAACACCTGGAGAACAGCAGGACGTATCGTTAAACTTCTTTGTCTTCAAGGTTCTTATCTTTCAGACGGGTAGCTGAGACTGGAAATGAATGCTGATACATGAGAGGCGACCTTGGTGAGTTTCCTTCTTTCACTCTTCACGCTGGAATCTGACGAAAAACGTCTACTAAAGTTACCGTGCTTCAGTGCAGAATGAGCTACATGGAGACATCTGATGTTTTTTTTATTGGTCGAGTCTCCAGATACTTCAGTTGCAACTCTGTTTTACTGTGAAGCTCCAGAAATCAGCGTGGAGGGAGGAGAGGATGACTCCATAGATCCACTAGAAATCCTCAAAAAAAGACGCTTCTTACATGTGCAGAACCTGCCTTAGAAACATCGCGTTTTAAGGTTTCTTCAGTATCACAGTAATCCAGTGATATTTATTGTGTACATACATGAGTACGCTGAAAACGGGAAGTGCTAACAGCTGATTCGGCAAAAGTTTTAATCGAGTTTTAGAGGTTTTATTTATGTTTTTAGTTGCTTTTCCTTTTTAAATAAAGTCTCCAGCTATTTCAGTGCTTTAGCAGTATGCTGCAACAGCTCCTATAAGATGTGCAGGACATCTTATAGGAGCTGGATCTTAATATTATATTTACCTGATGAATTATTGCACTACAACCAAAGAAAACACCCTGGTGTCTGTGGCTCTGTGTGATTTCCGAGCAGGCAGTTGACGAGCTGTAGTTTGGGCTCAGAGCAGCACTGAGGACGCTGTATTGTTACACTGACGAGGACTTTGACTTGTGGTTTACTGTCACAGCTTTATAGACGCACAGTAAAACTCTGCTGACTGACGTGGCTCTTTTTCTTTTTCCCGGCCTCGGAGATAATATTCACTGTATTTTTGTCTCCTGGAGATGATGTCATCACCCACATCCTCCTCGCTCTGATGTCCTGATGTCAAACAAAAAACAAAAAGGCAGTAACCCACAGAGGATTAGTGTCCATCATCTCAGTGTTGATGTGCTGTGAAACATATACATTTGAACGTATCGAGTGTTTGCAGACACTTAAGATGCCACATTTTATTTTGCCGAATGTTCTGCCGGATGCTTGTGTCGGACCGAGACGTTCTGCTTGACATTTATTGAAAGTTTTATCTTGCAGAGCTCCATGAAATCACAAATGTCGCTGAGAAACAGAAGTCCAGCAGGTCTGTCATTTATGTTTTTGCTTATTTGTTCAGAAACCAAAGTGTTGGACAAATACATACATTTAATTCATTATTAATTGGAAAAAAGATCTCATGACTCTCCATTAGACATGAAGTTTGTGTATTCACTCCCTAGTTTTTTAAATGGATTAAACAAAAGATTAATTATATCTTACTTTTGTTTTTAACCCTTGGCTAGAGCTAGGCTAATTGTTTCCCCATTATTGCTGTCTTTATGCTAAGCTAAGCTAACACAGGATGATTTATCATGCTCTTTATATACATCTTTTCATCAATATATTCTTAAACAAATCATCATCCAACTTTTTTTTTATCGTCTCTTTGTCCGATACAGATTCACACTGAGAGAAACTCTTATTTTGAAACTCATCCTCTCTTTTTAGGAGGGTGAGTTCGGATGCAGGCGGCGTGCACGGCTCCGGTGCTGGAGACCCGACTCATACAGCTTGATTCAAGCTGGAGAAACGTGATTATTTGGGCGTGTGAACCTTTAACCGGGTTTAAAAAGACTTTATTAAGTGTGTTAAAGCCTCCTGCACATTTACTTTGCTGCCGAATCCCCAGATTCACACACACACACACACACCCACACACACACACATTCAGCCTGTGCTGGTAATCCAAACTACAGCGAGCTGCTGGTGTGTGTTTGCGTTATTATGTGTGTGTGTGTGTGAGCTCCAGGGTAAATAGCGTCTGATTTGTACTGTGACTCTGCTGCCTTCAAATCTATTTTCTCTCAATGTCACAGACTTCGTGTGTGCGAGTGTGTGCATGTGCTTGATTTTGTGTGTGCGCGTGTGTGTGCGCGTGTGTGTGTTCAGGGTTTCATGTCAGGTTATAATCCTGTCAGGCTCAGAAACCTGAACTGACATGAACATGAGCGAGAGAGCGGGATGAATGACAGACTCGCTCTCCCTCTGTGCGGTAACCATAGCAACAAGCCTGCCTCCATCACCACAGCAGCTGGTTGGAAACCGGCTGCCTCTGTGCCCTTGAGCAAAACCATCTCGAGGGTTTGAGAAACAGTACAAACAGCATTTATGACCGTACGTAAATAATTAACTGTTGATGTTGGGTCACAGGCGTCTGTTGTGCTGTATTGCAGAGATATCTACTGCTAACCAGGTAGCCTGGGTCCATCCTGTCTCGTAATGAGAGCTGCAATATTAGTCCATTAATTAACAAACTTTATAAGCGATTAATCGTCATTTTTCAAGCAAATATGTAACATATTTGGTGCTTCCAGCTTCTTTAATGTGAGGATTTGCTGCTTTTCTTTGTTATTCATGACAGTAAATCTTTGTGTTTGGACTGATTCATTGTTAAGCGATCAATTATGAAAACAACCAAGCAGCTGTACTCGTTACACCACTGTGTACCTCAAGAGGCGATATCGAGTCCCTGTAGCTGCCGGCTCAGTCCAACACAAGAGGATGAAGAAGAAGTGCTGCCCAAACCTCGTTCAAACAACTGAAAGAAGAAGAAACAGAAGCAAATCAGGAGGTAACGGCGTTACTTTCCTCTTGTGGACAGCAACAGCTCTCGGCGAGTAAAGAGATGAAGTTTGATGCTGAACTCACAACACTGCACACTCCAGTCTGTCCAACATGTGAGGATGAAGAAGTAGTGCTGCCCAAACCTTCAGTAAGAAGAAGAAGAAATAGAAGAAACAGGTAACATGGGCGTTGCTTTCCTCTAATGGACAGCAGCTGCTCTCAGCGAGTAAAGAGACTAAGTTTGATGCTGAACGTTGGCTGATCAGAGATTGTAATGAGCATTTTATAACATTTGTTTAATATTTTATAGATTAAACAATTGTGACAACAAACAGCAGACTCTGAAACAAGAATAACAGCTAAAGACTGTAAAAACCAAGGAGGCGAAAGCAAGAAAAACAACCAGATAACCGCTGTAAATAGAAGAATGTCAACCCAGTGACTGTTATTGTGACAGAAACTAAAACTGAAAGAAACATATCATTCTCACAACAGTCTCACAAAGCTCTCTAGATCATAGAAATATAACGATCTGACATAAATATCAAATTAAAGAATCTAAAACCACCAAACAACAAAAACAATACCCTAAAACTGAAATAAATATCAAACTCAGGATCTTAAAACGGACAGTAATATATTTTTTGAGCTCAAACAGTCATACAAATCTCTCTGAAGACCATGAAACCCAGAGAAATGTCAACCTAACGACTCTAACAGTGACAGAAACATCAGACTACGAAGTAAAACTGACAGAAATGTCAAATTAAAGAATCCAAAACTGCCAAGAAAACACGCAAGACAAAACAAACTTGAGATTCTGAAGCTGACACAAAAAAATCAATCTAAAGCTCACAAAACCCCCAAAGATATTATTGTAAAACTGACAGAAAATATCTGATTCAAGACTGAAACAGTCTCAGAAACGTCTCCAAAGACAACACGAGCATAATCACATTAAAGATCCTTCAACAGACGGACACATCAAAACAAAACTGACATAAATGTCAAATTAAATCATCTAAAACAGACAGAATAACTGTTTTAAGACATTAAAACCATCAGATGTGTCAATCTGAAGATGGAAACATCATCAAACTAGGGACCATGAAACATGACGGGATATCAAATGGAGAAATAATATTAGAAATCAGAGCAAAAGAAAGAAAATGTAATCAGAAATGATCAGAACGTCGAACACGGCCGACAAACAGCAGCGAGAATATTCTCCCCCGTGTGACTCTAACGAGCAGCTTCACTCTTGTGTCGAAATAAAAGGTTTGTGAGACAGAATATGAAACAACCTATTCTCCTGCTGTCACACTGCAGAGGGCCTGTGTGTGTGTGTGTGTGTGTGTGTGTGTGTGTGTGACAGATATTACCATATCAATGGTTTCCTTCTGATAGCTTCCTCCCACTTCTTCACTCCCTTTCTGTTGGGACGTAATTGTGGCTGATTATCAGAGGAGCACTGCTATGAACACACACACACACACACACACACACACACACACACACACACACACAGGTGATGTGATTCAGAGCAGGTGAATGTTGAAGCATCAGAGGAGATCGTCCGTCGAGGAGAGAAAATAAATCGGTTCACTGAGTGCAGAAATGTGAAAAAAAGAGGAGAAAGAAGACACAGAATGGTGAGACAGTCAGACAGACGGGTTTAAACCTGCAGATCTTGGGCCACTTGGGGCCAGAAACAAGCCGCGAACATCGACGTATCATCACCTCTAGTGGCCGTAGTTATCATCAAAGTGCAAAGGAGGAAGTCAGGTGATGGAATGCAAAGAGCGAACAAGCACAGGGCGGTCGATCAGGAGGCCGTCGTGAAAACAAAAGTCAGAGGCGAGTCTGTTCTTCTGTAAGATAAAGTTCCCATGAAACAGTTTGTGGAGCCTCCAAGGAGACGGAGGTGAAGCTGAGGAAAGGAAATACAGTATTAAGGTGGTTTTGTTGGGGAGGTTTGACCCACGAAAACCCCAGAACCAAGTCTGCTAACGAGCTACAGTAGCAGCAGTTTGCATTGTTTCGACCTAGTTGTTACGAACACTGCAGATATTTATTTGGTGTTCACAGTTTGTCGACAGGGGGAAAATTATAGACTTGAAAAGTATCCAAGTATCCAAAGAAAGAAGGCGTATAGGTGAGCAATATCTAAACCATGGTTACGCCCGTGGCTACAGCTCGCCTTTATGTGAGCGATAAAAACACTTGATGGGAACTTTAAGTTTCACGTTGAATTATTTCAAACCAAACCACGACCTTTTCCCAAAAAACGAACAAAGTCGTTGTCTTGCCTCAGTCAAAGCGCACTGCGACTGTGTGATGAAGGTTGGTAACATTCCCCTCATTTGAGAAATATAACCAAAAAAAAACATACGAGGTTTCTTGAAACGCCGCGTGGTTCCTTCATGTTTTGTATCGTGTCTGAGCAGAGGAGCGTCGGCTTTGATCTGGGGGAAGCGCTGACAAGGATGTAGACAGCCTCCCTCCATCTCGAGCGTCGTGGAGCACACAGGTGTTATTTTCGGCTGACAGCTGCTCTTTAGGGACGGAGCTGACCTGCCAAATGTTGCGGAAAAAGACGCTAAAAGGACGAGAAACAAACAGATCCTCCACTGCTTTTAGACAAATGATCAATTTTCTTCCTTCTCTGGCTTGTTGCTGTGGTTCTGACTCTGATTCTCTTCTAATATCTCCACAATGTGCTGAAGATATGTGCAGAAAAATGTATTAGGTGCTGCTGAAATACCTACACGGTTATAAAAGACTTAAACGCAGCTAATTGGTCTGTTAAACGTCTTTGTCGCTTCACATGTTCACTAAATGTAATGTCACATGGTGTTAAATATGCCGACACTCTGCCAACCTCCCTCTGTAGACTTGTTTATTTATTTATGCATTTATGTGTGAATGTGTGTAAACAATATGGCAGAGAATAATTATGTATATTAGTGACGGGAACCCCTTAAGGCTGCTAATTAATATTCAGCTGATTATGTAGAGGAAGAAAACATTAGGTGGGAGTCATTAAGGTCGGGAATTACGACATAAATTATTCAAAGGCAGAGGTAATCATAACTGAGTGCGTTCGTAACGCATCTCCAAAACCAACACGAGAAAAAAAAGGCTAAATGAGAATAAAACCAACAAAACAGAATCAGTCACAGTTAAAAGTCTAAATCAGAGGCAGAAAGAAACTCTGACTCTGACTGACTGTGTGTGGTTTGGAGTCTCTTTGTGTCTTCTTGAGGTCGTTTTGTTCCTCAAAATAGTCTTTTTGTGTGTCTTTGTAGTGGTTTAGCATCTTTCTGTAGCTGTTTTGTCTCTAATAATGATTCTATGTATCTTTGTAGTGATTTTGTGTCTCTATGTAGTAGTTTAGCTTCTCTTTATACATGTTTTGATCTTTTGGCAGTCATTTCATGTGTCTTTGCAGTTTTTTAGCATCTCTTTGTTGATGTTTTTGTGTCACTGTTGTAGTTTTGTAGTTGTTTTGCATCCGTCTAAAACAGTTCTTTGTCTCTTTGTAGTCGTTTTGCATCTCCACACTTGTATTTGTGAAAACTTTCAGTATCATTTTGTCTCTTTGTAGTTGTTTCTCTATAATTGCTACGTGTTGCTACTAGTCATTGTTGTGTCTTTGTTGTGGTCAGCACCTCTTTGTGGTCTCTTTGTATTTGTTTTGGGTCTCCGCAGTCTTTTTGTATAAATGAAAAGATTTGGTTTAATTTTGTCTCTTTGTAGTTGTTTTGTTTCTCTCTGTAATTGTTCTGCATCTCTTAATAGTCGTGTGTGTCTTTAGTTTGGCATCTGTTTTCAGATGTTTTGTGTCTCTGTAGTCATTTTGTTGTTTTGCATCTCTCTATAATTGTTCTTTGCGTACTTTGTATTGGATTTGTTGCTGTTAAGCATCTCTTTGGAGATGTTTTACATGATTCTGTGTATCTTTGTAGTGATTTTGTGTCTCTATGTTGTAGTTTAGCTTCTCTTTATAACTGTTTTTGGTCTTTTGGCAGTCATTTCATGTGTCTTTGCACTTTTTTAGCATCTCTTTGTTGATGTTTTTGTGTCACTGTTGTCGTTTTGTAGTTGTTTTGCATCCGTCTAAAACAGTTCTTTGTCTCTTTGTAGTCGTTTTGCATCTCCGCACTTGTTTTGTGTCTTTTTGTATATCGTGAAAACTTTCAGTGTCATTGTTGTGTCTTTGTTGTGGTCAGCACCTCTTTGTGGTGTTTTGTGAAGTCTGTAGTTATTTTCTATTTGTTTTGTGTCTCTTTGAAGCTGTTTTGCATCTCTTAATATTTGTGTGTGTCTTTAGTTTAGCATCTGTTTTCAGATGTTTGTGTCTCTGTAGTTGTTCTTTGTCGTTTTGTAGTTGTTTTACATGATTCTGTGTATCTTTGTAGTGATTTTGTGTCTCTATGTTGTAGTTTAGCTTCTCTTTATAACTGTTTTTGGTCTTTTGGCAGTCATTTCATGTGTCTTTGCAGTTTTTTAGCATCTCTTTGTTGATGTTTTTGTGTCACTGTTGTTTTGCATCCCTCTAAAACTGTTCTTTGTCTCTTTGTAGTCGGTTTGTTGTTGTTAAGCAAATCTTTGTCGATGTTTGTGTGTCCTTGCAGTTGTTTTGTATCCCTGTAGAGGTAAATGAACAAAGCTTGGAAGAAGTTGCAAACCTCAACCCCATCCAACACTTTAGGGATGAACTGGAACATCGACTGCGATTGTGATCATCCAACATCCGCCTAACTAGTGTCCTTGTGTCGGGATGGGGAGAAAATCTCTGCAGACAGCCTCCAGAATCAGTTTGAAAGCCTGAAAGTAGGTTAGCGAGGTTGTTACAGCAGCAGATTATTGCCTATAGTGTTGGAATGACATGGTCAGCAATTATACGTGGACGTAATGCTCACAGCCTGTTCTTTGTGGTTGTTCTCG
>OMLP01032635.1:8160-19897 GCA_900302685.1 Spondyliosoma cantharus | reverse complement strand
TCCAACACTTTAGGGATGAACTGGAACATCGACTGCGATTGTGATCATCCAACATCCGCCTAACTAGTGTCCTTGTGTCGGGATGGGGAGAAAATCTCTGCAGACAGCCTCCAGAATCAGTTTGAAAGCCTGAAAGTAGGTTAGCGAGGTTGTTGAAATGACATGGTCAGCAATTATACGTGGACGTAATGCTCACAGCCTGTTCTTTGTGGTTGTTCTCGCCGGTGCGTGGGCAAAAGAAGGCCTTCAGAACCGGATGGAAACTGGGCTGTTGTCATGGAGGAAGTCTTGTTCTCTTCACTTTCACCTCCAGTTTCTGAAATTTAGATTAAATCACAAGCATGATATTTAAAATATTCCCTCTCACATGGCAGAATCTGTTCTCTAAATTTAGTAACACACGTGAAGTCAATCTCATCTCGTGTCTCCTGTAAATATATGTAGTGTCAATGAGCGTGTGTGTGTGTGTGTGTAGCTGCACTGTGTGTGTGTGTGTGTGTGTGTGTGTGTGATTGAATATAATTGGCTCCTGCAGGAATATACCGTTTTCCTCCTGCAAAATTCACAACTTCTGCAGGAATCGTTGAGCAGCAACAGACAGGACCAATCGCACGGCTAGCTGCCGATGGAGGTTTCCACCAATCAGCACCTTTTATTTTCCACTAACGAGACTCGTTACAGAGACAGACAGGTGTCAAACAGACTCTCCTGAGCAAGAAGATGAAGTTTTCTGCCTCATTAGCTGCTCGTTTTGTTCGGCCAGTAATTAAATATCAAGTGGCCCCGCCTCCCTTGTTATGTGGGTCATGTGATTGGTCCAGCAAGAAGCCGTTAACGGTGTTAACATCAATCTAATGCGGGAGGTCAGACTTAGACAAAGACATGCGAACAACATTAGAGAGAAAACAGATTCCTCTTCTTATCCATCCATCCATCAAGCTTTCTCATTTCTTTTTCTCTCAGCCAATCAGATCGTCCGTTTTTTTCTCTCCTCGCATTAGAATGTCGCCACCAATCACGGCGCAGATCTATCAACGTAATGAACACTGCTGGGTGTGTGTGTGTGTGTGTGTGACATTTCCTGGTTTTGATTGGTTGCTTTTTTTTTCATATTTCCACTGCAGCGTCAGTTCATATGTCACAGATAGAGACCAGCAGGACAACACACACACACACACACACACACACACACACACACACACACACACACACACACACAGGTCAGTTACAATTTCACGTTTGACCAGCTGACTGTAAGAAGTTCATTTTTTTCTGAGTTTCAGTTTTGATCCTCTGTTTACTCAGCTGTTCCTCTTGGCTGTGACATCATCATTTAAATGCCCAAATTTGGGGATCCTGTCTGGGTCATGGTATTCCTCTGGGAAAGAGTTCAGCTAGCTGTAATTTACTAGCTGTACATTCAGTGGTTGTCTGGTTTTAAAGTTGTATAATCTTTCTTTCAATATGATGTAAAAAAAAATGACCAATTGATGATGAGCTGTAGTTTCCCCTGTAAACACACCGACCTCTTCAGAAGTTGCAGTGTCTCTTGGCTAGTTAGCAGCAGTGTTGTTGAATTACTTGTTGTTGTCTCACAAAGTCCCTCATACAAAGAGTGCTTGAGTTAAAGTCTGAGAGCATCTGATATTAAATGTACTTAAGCATCAGAAGTAATTTTTCTAGCAAAAGATTTGCTCGAGTATCAAAAAGTAATGTACTTAATGACGTTCCATCTGGTTAGCGGCAGCCCATGTTTGCGGATACTCAGCCCAGAGACACTTGGAGGACGAGTGACCCCGAGAGGAGCAGCAGGAGACCAGAGAGGAGGCCGAAGAGGTCGGTGTGTTTACAGGGGAAACTGCAGCTCATAAACCCTCGTTAACACGGCAACACGTTAGTCCACGACTCAACCAAAAAATAAGAGAATAGAGAATAAACTGAAAGAGCAGAGGAATCCTTTAAACACACACACACACACAGACACACACACACACACACACACACACAGGTTAGAGGCTGTGGCTGTGGAGAGGAAACATCATTTATTCAATATTCCATTACCTTCTCATTTGAGGCGAGGGACTCATTTATTCTCATCAGGACAGCGAGAGAGAAACAGGATATTGTGTATTAACTCCATCAGCGTAATGATGTGGGAATTTTATATGAAGTGTGTGTCCACTGCGAGGACAGCGAGGGCGGAGTTTGTCTCCAGAGCGTATCTGTAGAGCTTTCCCAGCAGCCACTGGGGGGCGCTGCACGTCTGTCCATCAATACAAACAGCATCCTGTCCAGATCTTTTAATTTTTTATTTCAGCTTAGAGAGAAGTGTTTCCTTTCTCCTGGCCTTCCTCCTCACCTCTTGACAATCTATCATACTTCACCCTCTTTCTGTCTTTATTTCCTTCTTTTGTGACCTTCTTCCTTGCTACTGCATTTTATTACACTCAACTTCCCTTCTTCTTTCATTACCTCGTCCGTTTCTGATTCCCGACCATCTTTCCTTCCCTGCCTCCTTCTCCTCTTCGTCATGACCCAGAACACATTTTCTTCACTCCGTCCTCTCTCGGCCTCTCCTCCTCCTCGCTTCCTCCTCTCTTTTTGTCCAGATTAAATATCAGACTTCCAGCAGATAAATGGATGCTCTGAACATATGGGTGGCCTAGTTTCAGCCTCTCTCCTCCTCCTATCGATTCCCTCCGTCCCTCTATCAATAACCCATCATCCATTCATCAGTCTCTGTGAAACAGGATGAGCTTGAGGAGAAGAAAGAAAAGTAAAAACTCCTCAACTCTGCTGCAGGTTTTTCTTTAAAGATGGAATATTACGGAAAACAGGAATTTTTCTACACCTGGGGTGAATTTTTAGGCGCAGATGCGACTGAGATGCTGTTGAAGCAGGAAGCTCCTCGCTGCTCCGACCATTTTTCAACATGATGAAATTGCATTATTCAAGACGTTCCTCAGTGTGATGTCACAGCTGGAGAAACTAAAGATATTCGCAGTGTAACTATCACAGGTTTGTACACTGCCGTCCTCCAAACCACAGACGAGACGACGTAAAGTGGACAAACCAACAACGTAAGAATTTAATCAAACGCTGACTTTTGAAATGAGAGTGAAACTCGAAGAGAAAGCAAAACGCTTTTTCAATAATTTCAGACTTATGATTACAATATTTGAGTTTTTTGAGGTGCACGAGTTGTTTCAAGGTGGTCGCACTTTATTTTGGAGTTCACAAATAAGAGCTAATAACACGTAGTTTGTATCAAATTGGACACAAAATGATTATTCTTATATAAGACAGAAAGCTTTCTCTCCAAACAAACCAGACTCCTTTGACAAAAACAATAATTTTCTCTTGCAGAAGGCTCGACTGCTGCCTCGCACAATAACACACAAACTAACCGACTGAGGCAGCGCTGGACCAACGACTCTGGAGTTCTGCAAGATGAAACCTAAAATCATTTTTGCCAAAGGAGTCTGGTTTGTTTGGAGAAAGCTGGATTTGGGTTTTACAAGATTTATCGTCTGTAATGTTGACTGCTGACTGGAGCTGGAGGGGAAATGTACTTTACTTAGAGGAAACGAAGAGAGAGAACCAGAGTCTCTGCTGAGTGCTGAGTCCAGTCAGAGGCTCACCTGAGTTCTGGAGAATAAACCCAAATGATCCGACAGTCAAACTCGCTTCGCTGGTGTTTGACCAAAACAATAAAATCTGTGTTTTCAGATCCTGTTTTACATCCTGTGACTGATCACAGCAGAGAAACAAACAGTCAGTGTGTCGTTATCATTCATCAGTGTGGGCGGTCCCTGTCACATCTGGACCTGTGGATGATTGACAGCTAGCTGAGACACACAGAGAGGAGAGTGTGTGTGTGTGTGTGTGTGTGCTGAAACAAATGTGAATTGACACATGAAAATACCCACAATCCCCTGGGACAGGCCTCTGAGCCGATTACCTGCTGCTCACTCACACACACACACACACACACACACACACACACACGCTATGACAAGGAAGTTGACTTTCTGATCAGTTCAGGCTGAAGTTATGATTATTGATCTTTCATTGATTCTAATACCACGGTGCACGACTGACTTTAACTAAAGTACATTGACTCAGATGCATTTACATTTCTTGGTGAACTGTTCCTTTAACAGTCAAGGTTCAAATCAGACTTTTGTGTATTCATAGCAGTGCAGCAATGCGCGACATCCCATAATAACCACCACACTCTGAAAGATAGAAGAAGAAGAAGAAATCTTTGCTGACTGACAGGTTGTTATCACTGACTCACACAATTAGCGTCAGTTAGCATGTTGGGGATGTTAGCAGCAGCTAATATCTGCTGCCACTGTGTTTGTCGTTCTAGCAAGTCAGAGCCACAATCAACACGGCTGAGAACGACACGCTGCTGCTGAACGTTTTGTATTCCGATGTGCGTTAATCAGACAGACTCATTAGTGTGAGTTTGTCGACTCTCAGGTGTCAGAACAGAGTCAATTAAAAGTGTTTGTCACACTCGCTCATGTGTAGACCTCAGCACCATGATCCTACTGTGACAACCACGCTGCACCGCCATCGACACCACACTGTGAGGAGGAGGAACCGATCTATTAGAACCTGGTCTGATCAGCTCAGTGCAGCTGATATAACACATTTTATCGTACAGGTCTGTAAACTTCATGTGAGCAGGTTGTGATAACTGAGAACATATTTTACACTGTGTATAAATAAACACCATCATGAATGAATGAATCTCTGTGTGATTTCACTGCAGCCGTTGTCTCTGGTGTGTTGTTAGGTGGTCGTGGTGTGTCTGGTGTTTCCGGGGGGATTTGAGACTCTCCTGTGATATTTGAAATGTATTAAAGGATTATTGAGTGTTTTTCCCTGCGAGGGATCCGACTCAGTCGGGCTGAAGCTCCTTCAGCTGCTCTGCTGAGAATTCAACCGGTTTGATTTAAATCCACGAGAACAGACGGCCAATTATCAATCATCTTAACAGATCAATCTGCGAGATCAATACGTGAGCCTCGGAGGCGTACACGATGTTTCCTTGTTGAGAGGAAATCAAGGATGCATGTTTTATAAGCAGCCTTCAGGGGACGTCTATAACACGTTTGGTATGCAGAGGAGGACGTTTACTAGAAATACCATGATGTTTGAAAAACTCCAAGAAGTCGGCTCTGCATTAAAATGTGTCTTCTATAACTAAAGCATTTCTTTCTATTTATTGGCAATGAACTGAATAAAAAGTATCACTTCCTGGCTGTAGTTCTATATGAGAATATTTTTGCAAAAATGATCAGATGAATAACATTCGCCGAATGAACAAGAAGGCTAAACAGTTAAAAATGTGTTTAGACAGAGTTTCACAAAGTTTATACAGTTTCATTGAACGCAACATGTTTCAAAATTGAGCATTTTTTTAAGGGAGTCTGGTGACTTTCTCCACTTTATTCTCCAACAACTGTTGCAGCGATAATGCGACAAACTGACATTTTTTACAAGAGAAGAAACATCTTAATGTTTTTTGATCAATGCCGATTTTATAAGATGGCACCAATGAGTTTAACTCTGCTGTAGCTGTTTCACAAAGTTTGGTAAGTCTCTCCTCGAGATGCAACAAATCTTAAAATCACACGATTTTGTAAGGGAGTCTGGGATGTTGCTGTTACTAATGATTTCATTACTTGGTCCAAGTCCAGGACTTTCACACACTCAGCAGCCCACCTCCTGCAACAATTGTGTAAAGTAGATCACAACAAGTAGAATCTACATTTACTGAGTCAGTGCTGATGACTGTTTTCTGCCATTTCACAATCAATTAAAGTAATTTACCGTACTGTATATTCTCACATATGGAGCGCTCTTACTGTGGAGAGCGGCCACAGGAAGTGTCGACTCTGCAGTACGTTAGCGGCAGTTTGTCAACCTTAAATCTTAATATGCAGATGGTAACGTCTCGTCTTGATGCTGACAGGAAATCTACATCACATTCATTTTGTATATGCAGGTTGCATCTCTTAACATATTTCAAACCTAAATCATGTCTGATTTTTCCTGTGCATTGAAATCTGAATGTTTTTCTTGTTTCTAAGTGGACGTAAAATCCATATTTTCGATGCGCAGTATGTAAATGTAGTTGTCGTGTTAAATAGACGTGTTTTGTTCCACGTTTTTTGATTTGAAGTCGTATATTCTCAGCCCCTCTTGAGGTTTTATTTCCCTTCAGACCCGAACCGAAGCAGAAGCACCGTGACGTGAGGATCTAAATGTGGCGGTTCGAACATAACATATTGAAGACGGCCCAATTAGCACGTAGCCTGCAGAGCGCCTGACGGTCTCGTGCTGATGAGCTTCATGCCTGTATATGTGAGGTGAAGGTGTGATGAAGAAGCCGACATGTTATCTCCGCCTCGCAAACATGAACGGGGAACAGGGCACTCCGCTGCATGTTAATGTGATCAATCCAACACATACACCAGCAGCTCGATACTGCACTGCATGTTGATAACGACAGAAAACAGATGAAAAGGTCTGTAACAGATCTGGATAGTTCCGTTCAAAAAAGGTGGTAATGACCCTTAAATTACCACAATAAATACCTATTAATAATATAATTACACTTTTTCCCAACAAATCCTCTCACCTAAACAATTGAATGGGTCAGTCGTTTGTGAGCGAAAACAAAACTTATTTCACTGTTCCTAAAACAACACGAATGTTGCAGCGTAACACCGACACACGTACCGGAAAAATCTAAGGCACAGAGCTGGTAAAGAAGACATAAGGATAACCACTTCTTTGAGTTCTGTTAAGATTATCTTGATGAACAAAACCTGTAAGAATCATAAACTTGTGTTTTCTGCAATAATCCAATGTCCAACTCGGTAATCCCACAGAGGGAACCGGGACGATGCTAACTCACAGACATGTGAGAAAAAGTCAATCCTGGTCATACTTGTACAGACATCTACTCTACTTACGAGCCCGGAGTCGCTTTCTTGCAGCAAAGAGCGGATCAGGACAATAAGTGACCCTGAGAGGAGCAGCAGAAAACCAGGAAAGAGGCTGAAGAGGTCGGTGTGTTTACTGGGGAAACTGAGAGTCAGTGAAGCCAAACTTGTTTTTAATCTGAGCATTCCCGTTACGTTCGGATTACCTCATGTACCAATCGTACGCAAATAAAGACAAGTATAAAGACTAGTATGTCATTCTTTATGTTAAGATTGTAATCCTGTTAGTAATCCCCTTTTTTTTTTTTGCTGCATGTATCTGTAATCCAATTACATAATTTAGTAAACGTAATCTTTTCTTCTGTCCTGATTATAGAATCCCATTACTTGTGTTTGAGAACACGGAGCCTCTGGAGAATCACAGACTTCTGACTCATATTATTGCTCCGTTCGCTGCTAAAACCCAAGAGCTGATAACGGTTGGATACACTGTGTCTATGTCCGTGAACGTGTGTCATCAAAGTAATCTAAAAAATAATACAAGCAGACGTCAGGCAGATACAGGAGAGCATCATGTAGCTCAGTCGTGGAGTTCTGAGCCCTGTGTGTGACTGATGGCGGTCAGGTCGCCTGCTTCACCTTTCCTGCACGGTTAAAAAAACTATTTAATATAAATGACAGTGGGCTGGTGTTCGGCTGGCAGGGTCTCTGTGTGTGTGCAGCAGTATAATATATCCTCTGTCACGTCCGCCTGCAGGTCAGTTCCTTCCAACCTCCCGTTCCTCCTCTCTTCTCTCAGCAGGAGGTGTATTGTGGAGTGCAGTTGGTGGAAACCACAGCAGCAGCTTCCTTTGATCCGACTCCGAGGCGGCCAGATTGGATGTTTCTTTTTATCGCATTTGATCACGAGCTCGGCCTGCGTCTGTAGCGCCGAGGGCGCTGATGAACACGCTGACACGGCCACACAGTGATGCAACATCCTCACTGAGTGATGAGGCTTACACCGCGGGGAGCCGACCAATCACAGCAGCCTCGAGTGACGCTTACTGAAAAAGTCACATTGTCAAATTATATGGAAACTGTTTTTCTTTGGAGGCAGGTTCTCCAGATTCTCCATGTTTTTAGGAATCAAATGTTTTATAAATCAGGCTGTGAATGATACAAGCAGGCACCTCTCTGTGAAAACATTCAGAATACAGATAAGAATAAAAGTTCGGTGTATGAATGTGCTGCTGTTTCACACACAAAATGATCTAATAGACATGACCATGAAGCTTCCACAGCTGATGACCTACAATAAGTAAGTTCTCGCTTCGTAACCTCAAACATTCTCAGTCCACCACTGGACCAGAGTGTGAAACTCCCCAAATTATTATTATATTAAATAAATTCCACCTTAAGTGACTCAAAAGTACAGAAGTAAACTTGGAGACTAAACTGACTAAACAAAGCTCTGTGTTAATGTATAAACAAGCTTTATTTTAAACAAATAATCTCAGAAACTAAAGTCAAGTAGCTGAAATATAACCCTGATTCCCCAAACAGGTGGGACACTGTGTCAGACATAAATAGAAACAAGATCAATAACATGCGTCTCGACATACGTGGCTCACCTCAGCGCTCTACGCAAGTAAACACATATATGACTTGGACAAGTTTTACACAGACAAAGAAAATATCTTCATATAAAACATTAGCTGAATTAACAAGAAGGTCTAAATAGTTAAGAATTTGTCAGCTTTTTACAAATCTTTAAAAGTGTCTCGTGACTCAACAACTCATTAAATTGAGTGTTTTTTGAAGGGAGTCTGGTGAGTTTCTCCACAGGCAACAAAGAAGTAGCCTATATTGGTTACTGTTAATTGCATTTGTAAAATTTTAAATGTTTACTGTCAATAAAATGTCTTCTGAGTGTAAATGGTGAAATCAGGCTGGTACAGTGATGCTGCCACAAACTGACATGTTTGACAAGAAAAAACACGACTTAATGTTTTGTATTTAATGCAGAATACACATGAAGTCACCAATTATTCAAGATCTGTCTTTGCAAAGTTTCGAAAGTTTGTAAAATTTCTCCTCTTCGAACAATTTTTAAAATTGTGAGATTTGTTAAGGGAGTCTGGTGATGTTGTGGTCCGAGTTTGATGGTTGGATCAGCAGGTTAAAGTGAACCACATGGAGATCAGACGTCAGTCAGAGTGACGGGACGACACAGATTAACTAATCAGGATTAAACTCAGGATCTAATCTGCGAGTGAAACGTGCAGGTTTTGGGTCTGAAGCTCGAATTACATCCAATAAATGAAACGCGTTAGATCGCCGCCGCCTTCCTTGTGAAAACTTATCTTCCCTGACAGGAAACTCATTTCTTGACCCGTGAAGTTTGAAGTTTTTCACCGGCGAATATTTCATGAGCCGCCCTCCTCCTCCGGTGGCCGACCTTGGTTCTCCTTCTCCTCCTTCTCCTGCGATTATCTCTGGATCGGCTTAATTACCGCTCATTCATCTTTCCTGCCAGGACCCAAGGACGACACACACACACACACACACACACACACACACACACACACACACACACACACACTATCTCCGCCCATTTCTCCTTGTTTTAGAAAGTTAATTTGAGGAAATACTCCTTTAATTATGATTCATATCTGGGTCATTCAAAACCAGCTTCCGTGTGTGTGTGTGTGTGTGTGTGTGTGTTGTAACGTTAGCATAGAAGCTACATATGTTGATGTCAAGGGAAGTGATCTGTTGGGACTTTCATCATTTAAACCACCATTTTTCTTAATCTCTCGTCTTTTTATTCAATCTAACTTTATTTAAAATGAACTTTTACCACGTGACGAAGGTCGTGTGCGTCCGGATTCAAACCTGCGACCCTGACAAATATATAATCAGGCCAACGCTGTGATTTCATTTCTGAGATTAGGTACAGTAGGTGTGTGTGTCGAAACGCCTCGCCGGTCCTTCGTATCGCTGGTGAAACCATCCGTCAAATTACCGTGGCAACAGAGCATCCATCACCCCATCCATCAGCGACATGACGGATACAAGAGCGAGGAAGCAGGAGAGATCTGACAGACGAGAGGAGAGATAACAAGAGAGGAGGGAAGGAACAGACGAGGTAAAAGGATAGGAAACTACAGTAAGAGGAAGTGAAGGAAGAAAGGAGGAAGAGGAGAAGGGGTGAAGATGGAAGGAGAGTGAGGAAAGTGAGGAAGGAAAGGAAAGAGGAGGAAAAACTCATGGGTAGGGGAGAAGAAGGTGGGAAGGAAAAGAGAGGAAGGAAAGGAGAAAAACTAATGAGGAAGTGAACAGAAGGAGAGGAGGAGAAGAGGTGGAAGGGAAGGTGGAGATAAAGAGAGAAGGAGGAGAAGAGAGGAGGAAAGAAAGGAGGGAAAGGGAAAAAGAGGAATAGAAGAATAGAAGAGAGACAGAGGACTCCAGGAGAAGAGACAGAAGTAGGCAGAATAATTCAGTTCTGCTGGAGTCAAGGTGAACTTGTAAATTGTGTTGTAATTCCCAAAACTATCACACACACACACACACACACACACACACACACACACACACACACACACACACACACACACACAGCAGCTGACAGGGTGATGAAAGCAAATCCACAGAGAGCGAAAAAAAAAAATGACAAGACGAAGAAGAAGAAGGAGGGAAGAAAAGCGGAGAGAAAGGAGATAAAACAGTTTGTGTGTTTTCACTGGAGTGGCAGGAAGTGTGTGTGTGTGTGTGTGTGTGTTTCCTGTGTGTGTACTTGTGCACACACACACTTTGCTGAATCCTCCTCGCTCTCTCTGCGGGGTTCAGACGTAAGCTAAAGTCTGTTTTTCTGCCTCGAACTGATGTCAGGGCCGAAGGAAGCGAGGAAACGAAGGAAAGGAGACTGAAGCACAATCTCTAGGGAGGAAAGCATGAGGAAGAGGAAGAGGAAGAAGGGAGGGCGTAGTGGGGGCACACAGGAGGAGGAAACAAAGGAGGTGGAGACGGTGGAAGCAATAAACAGCATGCTAACATCTGCTAATTAGCATGGAACAAAAACTGAAGCCATGCTGCACTTGATTGGCGATAATTATCCCGATTCAAGTTGCAATTATCTCATTAAATCTACCTGTAATTTAACATGTTTTTTTATGAGGCTGTCGAACAGACTGTGTGACTGAAGTGTTACGAGGATACGAACTCACTTTTACTGAGAAAAATCATTTAGAAGAGTGAAAAAGCAAAGGAGACGGAGAACTGTGGGACGTCTGATCGTCCCCGAGCGCTTTGTAAACTCATGTGACGAGGAGTTTCTCAGCTCGGACAGCGATTGTCCTCTGTTATGATTTAACAAGCTTTTCATTCACTCTCTTCACACGATCGCAACCTGTTTGTCACTGAAACACCCTGAAGAGAATTTTATGTAACTTGTTTAGGAAACTTCCTCAGTTCTGTCTGAGTTCAATGTAAAAAAAAACAAAAAAAAACCGAACACTGACAGTGAAATTCATCCACTCTCAGACTAATCGAATGTAAAATCAGGACTAAAACGTCAGCTTGACCCTGAATAAAAATTATGCTTGACGCTTAAACTGAAACTTAAATCCAGGAGAATCAGGCGCCTTCAAAAATGTGCGAGGTCTGATAAAAAATGAAGCTGAAACTTCTGTAACTTTAGTCAAACGTTCCCACGTTATGTAAGTAATGTTACGTGTTGCAGAAGATTCTCAGTCATCCAGGTCCAGGTTATTCTAAGTGCTGAGGATAAG
>OMLP01032630.1:1038-15633 GCA_900302685.1 Spondyliosoma cantharus | reverse complement strand
AGAATGGGTCGCTCTCGGGAGCTCAGTGAATTCCAGTGTGGTACTGTGATAGGATGCCACCTGTGCAGCAAGTCCAGTCGTGAAATTTCCTCGCTCCTAAATATTCCACAGTCAACTCTCAGTGGTATTATAACAAAGTGGAAGCGACTGGGAACGATAGCAACTACACACGTAAAACGACGGAGCGGGGAGGCGCAAAGTGCGCGGAGGTCGGCAACTTTCTGCAGAGTCAATCGATACAGACCTCCAAACTTCATGTGGCCTTCAGATTAGCTCGAGAACAGTGCGTAGAGAGCTTCGAATGGGTTTCCATGGCTGAGCAGCTGCATCCAAGCCATACATCAGCAAGTGCAATGCAAAGCGTTGGATGCAGTGGTGTAAAACGCGTAGCCACTGGACTCTAGAGCAGTGGAGACGCGTTCTCTGGAGTGACGAATCGCGCTTCTCCATCTGGCAATCTGATGGAAACGGGGCTGGGTTTGCCGGTTGCCAGGAGAACGGTATTTGTCTGACTGCGTTGTGCCAAGTGTAAAATTTGGAGGAGGGGGATTATGGTGTGGTTGTTTTTCAGGAGCTGGGCTTAAGTTCCAGTGAAAGGAACTCTGAATGCTTCAGCATACCAAGAGATGTTGGACAATTCCATACTCCCGACTTTGTGGGAACAGTTTGGGGATGTGCACAAAGCGAGACTGAGACTGAGAGCCAGGCCTCCCGTCCAACATTAGTGTGTGACCTTACGAATGCTGTTCTGGAAGAAACCTAAACCTTGTGGGAAGCCTTCCCAGAAGAGTTGAAGCTGTTATACTTTTGGCAATATAGTGTATCCAATCTGGATACTTGTCATGTCTTAAATCAGACCTCTGTGTAGTTAAGTATAACGTTACACTGAACCACTGGTCTGTAGAAAAGAAGCGGACGTAGCTGGTGTGATGTCACACATTGCTTTGTGGACGACGGTTTTGAAACCGTCAAGCTGCTGCAAGTGAGTTTTTTTTAGAAATTAAAATAAGAGTTAAATAGCTCTTTATTCCGATGTGTTGGGTCGGTAACAATGTCTCATGTATTTTCTGGTATCCCTGCTCACTTGATTTGTATATTACAATGCAAATCTTTTGCTATGGTAGGATTGTCAATCGCAAGGTAGCCGCGCTCTAAACCGTGCTTTTATCGGCTACCGAACTCCAAATGGGACCATTATTGACAAAATGAACATCATGTTGTCTTGAAGAAGACCTGAAACTAATGATTGAGACCATAAACTCATTTACTGAGGTAATAAATCAGGTCGAAAGTAGGGTCCTTTTCTCAAAGGCCTCTATACAATTGTGCACCTTTTTGCAGTCAGTGAAGTTGTCACCTACTGGTCATTAAAAAGAATGCAGGTTTAAGGCACTTACAGATTAGCTTTTGAGACCAAGAGGTTATGTCCACTTCTTTAAAACAGACAATGACTCCTTACGCATTGTGACAAGCGTCAAGGCAATAATTTGCTTTAATTAGCCGTTTACGTTCGGTACAAGTCTCACAGATTAACTACATTTGCTTTTCGATCCCCCCCCCATTTCTTTTTCACACAGCAAACATTGTATACAAGGACGAGATGAAGACATTCATTGTTGCTGATGAAGTAAAGCGCTCTAAAACACAAATCAGTTAAAAAAACAAAAAAAAACATCTGACTGTCATGGTCAACTTCACTGTACACTGTACAACAAAATGTTAACACGCCTTCTGACGGACGTCCCATCATGCATTGAACAATGACGACATCATCAGTCAGTATACACTAAACGGGGAGAACGTGGACGTCTATGCCTTTGCTCTCGGTAAAGCTAAAAGTCACAGAGTTGCACACTGCTTACAGGTATACAACACATGACGCATGCATCTACAAGCCTGTAAAAGAGAAAAGGGATTGTTGAAAAGTGTTACATTTACAGAGTTATAAAACGTTGTTGGATTGTGATAAACACGTTGATCTGCTACAGTTATAGTTGAGATACAGTTCACACTGCATCATGTCGACCTAGTGTCTGTACAAAGTGCCTTTCACCAACTTGGTTAATTTATTTTTATTTTTTTTAATCAAACCAAACTGATAATTGTGTCCAACTCAACCATTTAATCCTTTCAACAGTTTAACTTGAGTGTCTGTGATCAGTTATCTTCAAGGCATTCCGCAGATTTCTTTCTTGGGTTTCATCTCTGAGGTTTGGCAGGGCCCATCAAGGACTTTTAACAATCTACATCTGAAGCCCTTCCAGTTTTCAGTTGGCTCCAAGTTCCTGTTTTGTTGTCCTGTTGGAACAGAACTGCCCTCAACTATGATCTCTGGCGCTCTGGATCAGATTCTGGTTTATTTTTGGTGCCATGCTCGCAGCCCAACACCGCTACCACCGTGTTATCCAGCAGGGAAGGTGTGAGACGGGTGGAGAACGGTGTACGGTGCACATGGCACTTTGCATTTAAGTGACGACATAGTAGTTTTTATCAATGAACCTTTTGCTTTAAATCTGTCATGTGCCATTGCTTTGCCTTTACATGCTTTATAGTAAACACAAAAAGAATCCCAAGGGTGTTTTCCTTCTTTTTCCTAGTAGCAATACATCTAAAACAGACATGCAGAAAATGGTGTGATTCAAGTTCAAGTCACTGAAGTCACTGAATTTAAACGTATTTTTAAAACATTCACCACGATATGAGGTAAGAATAGAATTTACGGTGACACATTCTACGAAGCCCTTCTTTAAAATGCACGTTAACATACTTATCGTGTGTTAAAATGCACAAACAGCGCTGCATAAGTATAAGCACTCATCAATATTCACAACACTCTATAACAACAATCATATCTCATTCTTGTGCCATAATGCATTACATCAAAAACACTTATGCTTTTATTGTTTGCCTGTAGTTATAGACAATCAGAAATACTCTGGATGCCCATTTTAAAAAAATGACTCACAAGGTCAAGTATAAGTACTTTTGCAAATATGTAGTGTATTAAAATGGTCATAGTTACACATTCTAATCATTTTTGTGATGCATTATAATGTGTCCTGTTTAGTGTTAAAGCACTCTGAATATGTATGATTGAACACAAATATAGGCACTCTAATTAGCTGTTTAAAGTAAATTCCGTCTATAATGCATTATGTGTTGTGATCATACTTATAATGCATTATAAAGTTGCATTGAGATTGGATTGTAGTAGAAGAAGTCATTATTTTTTTTATTCAGTTATCACTTTGAAGTCGTGGAGCAGCAGAATATCCAAATGTCTTAACAAACCGCCCAAACTACTCAAACTTCACTCATGCCAAGTACATCTTCTTTAACTCATTACACATGTATAAGTTAAGGCTGTAAAATCATTAATATCTAGAGAAGAAAGCTTTACACGTTTTACACAGTAGAGAAAAAGTATTGAGTGCGGAGCGACGGTAAGCATGCAGTGTGTTCTGTAGATGTCTCCATTGTGCTACATTGGCTCAATGGTCATTACAGTTTAACAGTTTGTGTATGTAAAATGTGTCTCATAATCGCCTCGCAACTTAAATTCATTATGCTGTGTATACATATGCTGTACATTTATTAGAATTGTTCTGCCAATCATGTTTACTATATTCTTTTTTTTTTTTTTTTAAACAAATTAAATTATATATCACAGCTGCCTAGATTGCTGTCCGAACCAAATCAGTGGTGCAGGAAATATAACTGAAGGACCTTTCTGCGATCCTATTGGTCGAGGAAACACACGTGTTAGTTGGGACGATTGTGCAACTAATGATTACATTGTTGGATTTTTATATGAGTAATTGGAGCACTCTATAACAACCTTTAATTTAGGGTTAATTAGACTTCAGTTTATAGCTATTTGACTGTAAACTTACAATGAAATGCTTAATAAATCATCGATTAAGCAATCAAACAGGTTTATAATGATCCGTTGCAACTTCACAGTTGGTTAATAAATGGTTGAAAACAAATCTGAGATCAACAGTTCCTGTTCTCAGGCACTTAAGCGGCTCCCGCCCCGAATATCACATATAGGAATTTAGTAAAGCCCCTGAAGGCAGCACTTTGAGAACAGGTTTTTTGTAAATTGATGGGATATACTGTAATTTTAGTTTGTTTCTGTTATCCAGTTCTCATCTTCATCTTCTTCTTTTTTTTAGCTTTCAAGAATACCTTGTCAGGTGTATGTATAATGGAGGTCACATGCAAAACTTGCGTTGTCCACCCTGCTACTTTTAGCTTGATGCAATCATGATTTACAGACTTACTGCATATGTAAAGTAGCATCTCTGCTCCGGCTGAAAACACAAACTCTGCACTCAGAAGTAGCAGAACTGTCAACAGGTGATGCCTCGCAGCGCTTCAGATAAAAGCTTTAATAGTTCCGAACAAACTATCAATTATGGCTAAAAGGTAAAAAATAATAAAAAAAAAAAAAAAAACCTTTTACTCGTGAAACAAGATTGGTTTAGCCAGACCTGCTAGGATCTTTGGTACGTGCACAGAGATTATCTCTCCGATCATCTCCGGAAAGCTGACCTTCGTGGGGAGTGACTGAGCCTGGACGAAAAGGTCGAATGTAAACTGATGGAGCTTCTTCACCGTCTGAAAAAAAAAACAAAAAAAAACAAACAAACAAAAAAACAGAAGAGATCATTTGAATAAAAAATGACGACAGGCAGTGTTTTGACAAAAGACACATGAGTCATGAAAATATCAGCTACACCCAAGTTATGCTTAGTTGACGCCCCCTGAAAGCATGTGAGAACCGGAGAGCTCTGAATCACCACAAACTCATCCATTAGGCTTTTCTCCTGCCCTGGTTTTATACTTTAAGGTTGGATCACAATCTGCTCTAATGCACCAGTTTTCTACGGGCTATTAAAAACATAATTTCTCCTGTGATTTACTTCCACTTGCATGGAAAAGTTTAAAGCACATCCAAAGAATTACATCCCTTTGCTTGACTCATTTGGTCAAATGCACCCATGCGCTTTCACAGACACGCTTTCCATCCACGGCCATGATTTTTTCTTCAGTTGGGGCGAAGGAATACATGCAATGTAACGACAGTTGTCTTGAAATCATTAGAAGCAGCTCACCATCTGCAGAGAGTCCAGTAGTCGGGTGAGCTGGTAGAACCTCTGAGAACAATTGGCGCTCATTCGATAGTTGATGAGGCGATCGAGCTCGTTGATGTAGGTGAGACGCAACTCGTCAAAGTACTTCTGACTCTTCAGACCCTCGACTGGAACTACGGAAAAAAAAACAAAAAAAACGGTTTGACTTTGTTCAAGGAGCGGCCATGCAGAAGACAAAACAAAGAGAAGCTGTTTGTTTTTCGATCTTTTGATACTGCACACAGGAAAAGCACTTGCTGATGCTGAAGAGAAGCAGGGCCTTCATGCAGAGGAACTCCTCCTGAGTGATCTGCAGCAGCAGGAACTCCTGTGAAAGATGTCTCATCCTTATGCAGTGCTCGTACATGGTGGAGATGTGCATCCGGTGTCTGCAGGTGTGAAAAGGTCAGGATAAGAAATCTGATGTGATGGAAATGTTTTAAATCACAAGGCGAAAGTACAAATTGCTTCGCACCTCAGACACTTATTCTGAAATGTGTAACTGCTGACGAGGAAGAGGTCGGAGGTTAGATCCATTTCTGTTAATGGTAAATTGGGAATTATATCAATTAAAGATTGTGAATTATGTCTAGAACATTACATATTTGTACGGTATGGAAGAAGTTTTTAGGTTATTGGATATTTCGTGATAATCATGCCTGACCAGTCCAGTTATTTCAACGAGCATGGGAGGACAAGAGTGGGAGAAGGTTTGCCATCTCCTCCGATATGAAATGATTCTACCTTCTTTATTAAATCAGGAAAAAGTATCAAGCAGCGAGGATAAAGATGAAATAGGAATATTTTCGGAAATTAGTTCAAAACTGACATTTTACCAATTTCAGGGGGGAGAAAAGAGATACGAAATTGAGTTAAATGGAGCTGAATGTTCTTCATATCTCTGAAAAATGGATGCCGAGATTCAGTCATACGAATGTGTCATATACACAGGCCAGCGTCTAATCCAGGTCTCATCTTATTGTTCCAACGTTTCTGGATACGCTCTTATATAAACGTTGGTGACAGAAAGAGTCATCGAGGATAATTTTGTTGCAGAATTGACGGCCGACTCCAAAACACTGACCAGAACTACTGCTTTTTAAATGCCATGTAGCTGACATCATGCGACTTTTCAGACTTTTCATTGTCAGTCTTGGAACATGGCTGACCTCGCCATGAAATTTCATCAAGTCACTGTTGGGGCTGGTGATTTTTTTTATTTATTTATTTTTTTTTTTTTAAATGGTTCACGAAGCACAATATACATTTTATCACCAGTCAGGTCAAAAAGGGACAACTGACACAGGCCGTCCTCATTGGAAAAACAACCACAGATTGAAAGTGAAAGCAGCTTATTATGACCTATTGTTTACAAGCAAAGGAGGAAGTCAGGTGAAGTCATCGGGGAGTTCTTTTAACCTAGCAAGTTCATATTTACAAAATGTATATGGTTATAAAACATACTCTGAAATAGGTATTGGTTTATTTCTGAAGTCGTTTTCTAGCCAAAACCCAATCGAACCGGAACTGTACGACAAAAAGGTTCCGGTTCGCCTGCCGCTTGTAAGCTGCATAAGTCACGCTGCTTTAGGAGTGTCGATATAAATTGCTTTGGGAGTCACTGGCAAATGAACCTATTCAGTTGCTGTAAAACAATCAAAGTGCAGACAAAATGTAAGCTTAATTAAATGGGAAATGTCTGAGTTACCTCTCAAACTTAAATCGATACCACTCACATGTCCGTGAAACAGTTAGCTCAGTTCTGTCTGAAGTTAATCAGACAGTCAAGCAACGAGCATCTCTAAAGCTTACTAATCGTAACACACAACATGTTATGTCTTCAGTCTTCAAGCTAAGCTACCCGACTGCCGTCTTTATCTTAACAGCACAGCAATGAGAGTGGTACCAATCTTCTCATCCATCTCTAACAAATATGTCCCAAAACTTACTGCTTTAAGTCAGTTACAACAAAAAGGCAAAGAATGTTGCTATGACAACCTGCATCTGCGTCCAAATCTGCAAAAAAACATCTTAGATTCGGATTTTTGTCTCATGAGAGAGAGTTAACAGCAGATATCTGTTCCCTCTACCATTTAAAGAAAACTATCTTGTTACAACAATTAAACTACTGTATTCTCAGTGTGATTGTGCTGGAGTTTTATAAAAAGGGGAAGGTGTATAAGTACCAGTGCTTTTCGTTTCAGTAAAAAAGCCCAATGATTTCACTCCTTACTTCGGTCTCCAATTACGATGACTGCTCTGGGGGTCTTTACCCCTCTTTAAAAAGACAGACTTGACTTGGCCGAGGACGGTAAGCAGCCAATTTAAAAGGTGACAAGGAGCACTTCAGATAATTCAAGCTCTTCTTTTCAAAAGAACTTGAATTATCTACACCAGCACTAATTCACTCCTCAAAATGCAAATTACTGATCCACCACACCTGAAGCAAATACATAAATTGATTTATATCATTATATAAAACTCTTTTTTTTTCTTTCATTTCCAATTCATGGATTTTTGATCTTGCAAAGTTTGTGCTAACTTTGAGGGAAACCGTTTAAAACCGTTCACTGTAGTCACAGCCTCAAACTTCCACCTTTCATCTGTTGAGGATTGTGCGATGTTCTCTTCCTATTACAAGTGCGTACGCACAGATTCTGTCAGCTGACGAAGGCAAATACATGCTGTGACATCACTGAATTGGGCGTGACAACAAGTAAGAAGCAAGGGATGTTTGACTGTGGGAGCAGCTGCGTCAGTTCTTAATGCAGAGACGCTGTGTAAAAAGGGCTACTAGTGGACGTTTTTACTAAATCAGCATAATGTGTTGAACTATTTGGTCCTGAGCAGTGTTCAGCAAACAGTCAACAACTGATCTGAACTTAATAATGATAAATAAAACTGTTCTTTGAATTACGAGTTCATTTGTAGTCAATGTTCTTTTCTTTTCATACTTTATAGGAAAGAATATTTGCTACAAGATGCTTCTCTATTCTATATTCTTTAGATGGAAACTAAAACAAAAATCAGACCGTTTCTCAGAGTTCCTCTCCGTTTCCCGCTGAGTTTATGATCTCGGTCACTGGTTCAAAGTCTTCTTTGATACGGTTTGATGTTCACTTTGTAAATTATGATACCAGATGTAGAAAAAAAAACTCCTCCCAGTTACACAGTCACTTCTGGTTCCAAAAAAAAAAAAAAAAAAAAATGGTGACAGGCGCAAAGCCAAACTCAAGGTTTTAAAACAGGAAACATCAACACAAAAGTAGGAAACATCCGCTCTCAACATTTCCATCCGCATTTTGAGGGGGAAGAAAAATAAAAAAAAAAAAAAAAAATACCAGAGTGCACGCAATTACTGATTATGGTGAAAGTGTCACCAAAAGCTTTGCGCAAAACCTGATGAATACAATGATCGAGTGAATTAGTGTGACATTAAAGTAATAGCCAAAATTATTCCACATCTTAAACTAAAAGCTTTACCAAATGCTACAGAAATGAACAAAATGTGTTGCCTGCCAGACTAGACAACATCCATACACTCCTTCTACAGCAGTTCTTCAGAAACTTGCTCATATTTTACTCTAATATTTATACCCACAGCTGTGTCAGGACTGGAGGAAGGTCTGGCTGCACCCATTCTCATATACAGGGGAAAAAAATGACCAATCAATCACAGTCATCTCAGGCAGTGCTAAGACAAGGATGCAGCACATCAGAGATGTCTTTATATTGCGTTGCAGGGATATCAATTATATTTAACCAGCTTTAACCAGCTAGTTCCCCGGTCCTCACGCGATTCTCCTCAGCCTGGTTTTGTTCCCTGCACTCATGCTTGCAAGCCTTTTGTTGTGTGCCTGCTTTGGTTTCCTGCATTTCGGGCTCCTCTTTTTGAAAAACATTGCAGTGGTTTTCTCGCTCAGGAGGTTGTTGTGGTTGTTTGCCGCATTAAAACCTCCGACATGCACGATAGCGGAGGGAGAACAACACCGACTGAAGGAGTCGGCCAGAGGTCGGCTTATTACGACCGGTGACTCAGACCATGATTCTGGTTACACATTCAAAAGGAAATTCTACTTATACTTAAATAGCTTAACACACTTTTGCAATGTTAAGCCTGTAACTCATTGTCATATTTCCAGATTTTGCTGCTTGGATACTTTGAACATTTCTTTTTTTTTAATGCTCTGTTTATTCAGTGCGTGTTTGCTCCCTCTCAACAAGAATCCGCCTCACAGCTACATAGAAACATTAACATACCTGAGAGCGACCCGGTATGACCCATACTGTGCGTCGTCAGTCACTGAGCACCTCTGGTTTTGTTGCTCATTTATTTCCCTGTCCAGATCCATTCTGCCAGTTTCAAGATCTAGGCGCTGTATCGAGTCCTCTCCCCAGGCCAATCACCTAGCCTTAGAAACCCACATGAAGGCCGATTTGACCGACCCCCTAACCCCAACTCAGAGCTCACACGTGTCCTTAACGACGAGTTTACAAGCCTGCTCCAAACTCTTCCACATTAAAATACATCAGTTTTTAAATAAGTATCAACTGATTTATACATCAACTTATGTCGTCTACGTGCACAAATCTATACATTTGATGCAACCAGACCATTAATATTCCTCCCCAACTCTTGAGACAGACCTCATCGCTGTCGATATCTGTCATGCGTGAAATTGAGATCGGAATCAGTTTCACTTACCGGGGCTGTGAGAGTTTGAATGCTGAACACTAAATACTCCTCCCTTTAATGGCACGGTGACAAAGGAACGCCTAAAAAGGAAAACCGAATGAACGTGGTCCTAAAAAAAGCCTGCAGCCATTCTGCTACCTCACGATTATAAAATTGTAGAGATGCCTTTGTGTTTGTGTGCGAGCAGAACAACAAACGAGAGAACGACGGAGACAGAAACCGGAGTCTGTATTATGTATGACGGCACCAGCTTACACACTTGGGGGTGATTTTCTATATATAATGAGGAGCACAGCATGTAATTTTATATACAACATTGTTGATTTCAGGAATTTGGAGCTGTACGTACTCATTGAACACAAGATCCGGAGCAAAGTACAGCATCCTGCCGTTGACGTTCTTATAGGACCTCCATCCGAGGCCGAACACCATCACCCCCATCCATGAATACTGGATGACAGTCATTTGGTCGTCCACGTGGAGATTTCTAAAACCTAAAAGGACAAAGATTTGGCAACACGGCATATCTTGTACCTAAACAACCACAAATTACTTATGAAAAGTGATATTTGAGCTGCCCTCAGACTTCCTCACCTGACCCCTAAATCCACTCCTGTCTCTTTAACTTGTGCCCGTCTCAGTCCTGTTAACCAGCTGCCTCTGCCTGTCAGCTTGCATACTAACACTTCACCATTAAAGTCACTAAACTGCTCCTGCCCGCTTGTGTATATTTGATTCTTTTTCCATTTCTACCTCGAACACATCCTGTGACACACAGGCCATTTGGGTTGGTCTCTTACATTAGAGCGCCCGTCTCCTACGATTTTGGTGTCAACTGTGAAACTTTAATCCACAGTGGAAACTACTTATGATGACGTAGCGAACCTATTACCCATATTCAAGGTTAGGAGTGGTTGTGTGTTATTATCATCGTCCATCCAGTTTTTTCGTCAATCATTTACTTATGGGGAGGAAACAAGCAATTTTCTGTGAAAACTGAATAGTTTTCCTATTTCAAGCCATCACTAGCTTTAGTCACTCGGGTTAGAACAATTACACTTATTTCCTCATTTTATATTTTTCCTATCCAACAAAAGTCAAAGACGTTTGGAAAAAATGTTACATAGGAGCTGGTTCACTGCGCCGTGTCACAGGTTCCACAGCGTCTTACCTGGCAATCCTTTTGCCCATTTGACCACTTTCACCAGCTGTTTCTCCCCCAGCTCGTTGAGGCTGGTGAGCAGGGTGGCGGCCGAGTCCGGTTGGCCGTAGTCGTGTCCTGCGTACGCCACATCGGGCTCAATGGACTCCAGGATGTTCAGGAAGACCACTTGGGAGTTGAGGCTCAGGCCCGTTTTAGGAGAGATATTGGGCAGAACTTCTGCAGTCTCCTGAGGAGGATGATCCTCGTCCGGGTTCTTCTGTTGCCCAATCTTCTTCAGTTTACGTGCTACAAAGCAGGGCGAGAAATTAAGAATCACATTTTATGCTAAATGACGTTACATTATGATGGCATTTTCTTGCACACCGAATTACTCACTAGAGAACAGTGAGCTTAAAGTCAGATGTTTAATGCCGTTAGTTCAGGTTTAACACATCTGATTGATTTTTACTGACTGCAGCGCTCTACACAATTGTGTCTGGAGTCTAGACTGATTTTCAGTCGTTGATTTTAAGAGCTTTTGCTGCTCGATTGGAGCCATTACAGCTAAACGCAGAATGAACAGAGGATGCTTCAGTGAGGATACCGTAGATTTCATTTTTAAAAAACGATCAAAACAAAGATAGAAATACACATGTAGCACAGATCTGTTGATTAAAAATGTTTTAAATCAACCCTCTGAGGTCATCATTGCTAAATAACACAATCTGAACATATGTGTAAACACTAACGGCCAATTGTTTCATCTGGTTAACATCAGAGGAAATGGCCGTGTGAGTCAGAATACTTTTCTAAATCATCTGTCAGAAATGTCTCATACTGCAGCTGTGGGTTTAAAGTAACCACTTACAGACATATCAATTTTACCCAACAATACTCAGACTGATCCGCTAATATATTTGAATATACTGAATCATATTCCATTTGAAAGAAAACTCCCTGAACAGATGAGCCTCATCTGGTGGAAAGACCTGTGGTCATCATGTGCGAGAGCTTTGCTAGCGATGAGAATGCATAACTGATTTCTTTTTCCTCCCGAGAACGTTTTGCAGAAAATACATTTGAACTACACAGCTCTTTAAATCATGCACATGCTCTGGATTTATATTCTCTCATGCACTACAAGACATATAAGGATTAAGAGACAGCAAAATGGCACAAACAACAAACACTGTGTGGTTGAAAAAAAAACGTCAGTTCAACGACAAAGCTGCAATTTCCTTCCCCACAAACACTGAACTCCTGAGGCAGCTGCTCCATACGACAACCTGCATTTACAAAACTAAATTGGAGCAGGTCTTCGACTCGGAGTCGACCGTGATGTACAGTGCGTAGCAATGCCCTCTGAGTGGATCAATTATATTCTGCTGAACAGCTGCTGGATCCTAACCAATCAACATTAAGACCGCCAAACCATTCACCACACTCAATGACTGTTTGTAGTTCTTGTACTGGAGGAAATAAATCATCAACAGTTGAGCTTGAAAATGACAGGACAAATACAGGTGGGGACCGTGTGCAGAGTGCATCATCCATTGTTCAGTTTAAATCTGTTACAGAGACAGGACAAGATGCTTGCAATGTTGTGTTTGATGTAATTAGTTCGACAATGAATCTTTCAGCTTGACAACACTTGATAATGACCATCCTTATTAGATGGCAAGTTCAGTTAGTTCACTTTTAGTAAATAGATATTTCACTGTGAACAAATAATCTTTATAAACCATTCATTAAGCAATTGTTTGAATGCCTGAAATACTTTTTAAATGGTTAATAAATACTGCGTAGCTCATCTATAAACTTATTTGAACGGACAATATAAAAACAGGCTTGGGGAGTGACGGAATATGTGTAACGAGATTATTTAACAGGATACAAAAAAAAAAAGAGAAAAACTGTATTCTGTTCATTTACAGAAGAAAGATGTAAGATGATGACACACTTATCCGTAACCATGCACACGGTCTCGAGTGAAACCCAAATCTGTAAGTCATCCTTTTTTATATTTCTTTTCTCTTGTCTTTATTTGTTTAGGATGAGCATCGAGGAACTCCAAAAAGCAATGAGAAGTGATCAACTTACATAATATTGTGATACTTGCAATACCTGACCGATGAGGTAATTAGTAACTGTGTCGTAATATATTTTTAAAAGTAACCAAAGTTGCAACTGAAGTTCATAAATCTTTACAATTGTTGTCAAATCATTGTTTTTGTTAACAGAAAACTAATTATTAATTGAAGTTTATTCAACTAGAGATTTACAATTAATTAATGATAGTTATCACAAAATGTCACAAATAAAAGGCGCCAAATCAAAATATGAGACGTATTATTGTCATTTCTTTAATCCCTTATTTCTCAGTGTTGACTGAACTGTTAATTGTCATGCGACCGCCTCCTGCAGCTTCTGCGTAGAGACGTCTCATTAAAAAGCTGCAGTCTGGATTTCATTTGGATAAATATTGAATTGCCAGTTATAGACACGACTTAAGTCTCTCTCCCTCTCTAAAAAGTAGGAGGGTAGAGAGCGCATTGCAAATTACATCAAAAGGATCATTTGCCAGTCTCATACTTGCAGGTGTGATCCAGTAACAATCACTTCATATAAATATTGGTTAATTAAAAATTCCTCCCTGGGATTCTCAGTTGTGACAGAGTCAGCAGTCTGATCTTTGCAGAGTGCAGTGTTCACAGGCTGTGTTGAGCTAACATTAACAACACTGTGCATGTGCTGAAGCCAAAGCAATCAGAAGGTTGACATCCACAAGATGAAGCCTTAGCCTTTGTTACACAAATTAATCAATAAGCCCCTTTGTCTGCGTAAAGGAGTTGGTAACTGTTGGCTGACCACAAGCAGCATCGGTATCGCACATCATCTCCAGCTCAAACTGACTCCCAGTGAATAGCAGACCATCTATTACGAGCCCATTTTCAGTCAAATCACATCGCACGTGTAAAAATTTATTGGACATTTTCTGCTCAGTGTAATCACTTTTTCCCCCTCCATTTTCTTCCATGTGATCACTTATCTCATCATCATCATAATCACCGTCTTTATCAAACTATCTTTTCAGTCGGTTTAGCTTTTTTCTCTCCCTCTCTTCCTCTTGAAAAGCCCTTTGGTGTCCAGGTTGTAAATGTCACATATAAAAAAGTAAATATAATAAAACCGTCTACAAACTCACCTATCACTTAAAAATAATCCCCATTATACTCCAGTTTTTCCGTAGTTAAAGGGCAACTCTACCAATTTCACAAATCAAAAGTATGTTGACAGGTCTTGGAGTAATTCTGAACATGTGGAAAAAAGTAGTATAAAAGCATTTTGTGGCTCCAGCTGCTTGTAATCTAATAAATTGCCTCATGGTATCAATCAGTGGTTGAGTTACACTGAAGTGGATAATGAAGGCCCCAGGTTTTCAAAACCATTGCATTGTTTTGCATTATTTTTAGTCCCATGATTTTTTAAACCATTACCCATTACCAATAATGCAATTTAGAGACATCACTTGGTGGGGGCAACTCAATTCCTCTGGAGGCACGGCTGGCTTTTATACTACTTTTTTCTCTTACACAAGCAGCAGTACTCTCCTCCCC
>OMLP01032609.1:1033-20943 GCA_900302685.1 Spondyliosoma cantharus | reverse complement strand
TAGCCCTGGTTCTCTCTTTTCTACGCCAGCCTGCTAATGTGACGCCTGCCTTTCTATTAAAAAAAAAGCACCTTGCTCCTCCACGAAGCGTCCTAACACCGCCCGAAGACTGAATCGCGTTAGTTCCCGTTTGTATTAAACTTCCAATGCGCCGCTGAAAGCTTGGAAATCCGTGGAAAACTGTTGGAAAACGCAGGAGAGATAAACAGTCTCTAGAGGGTCGGTTTTCTCTTCTCGCTAGCTGCCAAGCTCGGGACTTTGTTGCACACGAAACTGCACAAAAATTGTCCAAGCCTGTCTTGGAGGGGCGCCATCCAGAGGAGAGGAGGAGAGCGACAGCCTTCCCCGGGACAGGATCCCTGCTGCAGTGCATGAGTCAACAGAGGCGGTCACACACAAGGGCGGTGGGCCCCTGCAGTCAAAGGGTGGGAGGGCGTTAGGGACAAAAATCATATGATGTGAGAAAAAAAAAAACAGCTCAGAGATTTGCCATTTGAAAATAGAAACGTTGTCCTGATGTGATGTTTGAGGAGAAAAATCACTTGGTTTAAAAGTTTATTTCCTAATCTGAAAGTAATCCTTTAATGTCCCACAAACGGGGACATTTCTTTGTCCCAGCAGCCAAAGGACAGAATATTACATAAAACAAAACCAATAGCAAAAATAAACAATTAAGAAGGTAAGAAATAGAATAGACTTGTATATACATATAAACATATGCTTCTTCCCTGGAGCCTCTCGTCTGGCAGGGCCCATGGATGGTCGTTGGCCCTGCTGCTGCAGTGTTGTTTGACTTCTATCATCATCATTATTATTGCTTTCATACTTTGTGTTATTACTATTCATATCTCAATAGGTAAAGCTGTTATTGATTAATAGACAGTGTTTTTTTTGTGTGTTTTCCAGGATACACTGGGAAATGAACAGGTTTTATTCCTTGTAGGATTTGGTCTAGATGTCCTGTGTATTTTAATTTTGAGACTTACTTCATAATAATTGCTTTTTAATAGTAAATCGCAAGAAAAATGTAAATGTCCTTGCACTTGCACTGTAATCAAACCAAATAACTTGCGACTGGTACCAGTTAACCTTTGGAGCTAGTTCACCTCTGTGGTTCATTAGGTTGACTGGTCAGGGCAGCTGTCATGATAACTCCGCCTCAGGCTCCAGGGCAAACCAAGGCCAAATAACATTCTGTAACATGTGACCTAAGGATCGCACAATACAGTTAGACAGTTTCTTGTTTAGATTACAATAAAGCCAATAGAATCCTTACATGAGTGACGAGTAACCTTATTTAGACACATAATAAGTGTGTGAGTCTGGTAAAGGTTAAATACTCCCCATTCAGAAAGTAGGCTTTATTTCAGGAGGCAGACCGGGTTGTCCAGTAATTGGAAGGTTTCTGGTGGGAATCCCGGCTTCCCCTGGCTGCATGTCCGAGTATCCTTGAGCAAGAGACTGAACCCAGAATTGCTCTTGATAATGTGTGTGAATGAGTGAATGTGAGAAGTCCAGTTTCTAGTATACAACACTCCGAAGTCAAATGTGAATATGTACAGCAACTGCAGTTTATTGTACTGAATGCATTCTGATTTGACAACACAAAGCAAAGAGTAAATATAACATATCACTCAATGGACAGTTAGTGAAACAATCATTAAATGGGGGTACAAAATGGAGAGTCTGAAATAGACATGATCAGTCTATTTACCTTCTGTGGATAAAACACGTGATATCATCATCATCATCATTATCTACTGTAATCCTGTCACTCCTGTTGGTGGACCATATAATATTTTTACGTACAAATACAAAAAAAAGGGGGAAAAGGGAGTTTGGTCTCTTTCTCTGTTTTAAATAGGCTCTGAATAGTGCTGGGGATCAGAGCGGTCACACATGTCTCAGTCATCTAGAAAATCGTCGTCGAGGTTAACGTCTGTGGTGTCGATGTCGTCCAGCTCCATGTTGTCAAGGTCCACTTCCAGCTCGTCCAGAACCTTCACAAAGGCATACACAAAGGAGAAGCGTTTAAACAAGAATCATTATTATTTTCTGGAATCAGATTAAAAAAAAAAAAAGTTATAGATGAAGATAATCAGCCAGGCCTATTAGCTGGTCTGTTCCTTTTGAGAACAAACACTATAATCAAAAGGATAAAGACAGAACAAGGCCCACCTTATCTTTTTGTGAGATCTCAGGGTCTTCCTCTTCTTCTTCTTCTTCTTCTTCTTCTTCTTTGTCTACCGCTGTAGGAGCAGCAGGTTCAGGTGTTGCAGACGTCACAGCTGCTGCAGTGACGGGAGTTGGTGCCACTGACTCCTCACTATCCAGTGTCTGCAGGAAAAAGTGAATGAAATACATTTTGAACATCACTGAGCACTGATTCCTCAAAGTGTTGGTCTAAAATCATGTTACTATTATGCCAAAGTTGGCTCAACAGAACATGTCTGATACTGCAGACGAACCTGGGACACAAGAGGAATGAAGGTTCCTTTGGGCTCGTATCCCTGAGCCTCCTCAAGAATATTCCTGTCTTCATTGAGCTGAAAAAAGTTTGAGTTTGTTTAAATACTGGAGGCAGGCTTGAGATACAAGTATAGAAATATTATCTGCACAGAACACGACCACCTTATGTGGCTATTTAAAACTCACCGTGACAAGAGGATAATCTGTGGCAGGCCTGGTGGTGCCCAAGCAGGACTCGCGGAGGTAATGCTCAGCTGCAAAGGCTTCTCTCAGCCCGGGGAACAGATTCTCGTACTCTGTGGGGTCTGCCAGGGACTCGGCCGCCTGCAGCCAAGATTCAGAGCAATGCGTCACGGTCAGGAAGAAATATCCAGATACTCAAACTCATTTCATCTCTTTTTTTAAAAAGGCAAAACTTTTGGTCCTAAACTGTTACAGGTTGAGTAAAACTCAGAAGAATCCTGAAACAGAACTGACCTTCTGGTTGATCTTAGCCAGGTTCTCCCTCCACAGTTTAACCACGCGGGACACCTGACTGGGCAGGTAAGTGCGAGCCAGGAAGGCAGCTTCTGGTAGTCGGTTTGTCTTGATCAGAAGTTCCAAACACTGATCAAGTCTGCGGAGAAAAGATTACATTTAGAACGGTCAAACATGTCGCCCCATGTTCGATGTGACGATACATATCTATTCCCTTATTTGTCCACCAATGTCAGCTCCTTTTTAGCCTCTTATATCTGGTACTCACTTCCCCTGCAGGAAGTAAGTCATGAAGGCCACGTTGTTCTTGCCGTCCCTCTCTGCCCCCTCGGCCAGCTTGCCCACCATAGTGGCGTTACCGGAGGCTGTGGCAAGGAGGAGTAGGCCGCCGTAATCCTGGGCGTGGTGCAGGCACTCCTGTGCCAGGCCGAATTGGCACTTACTGATAGCCAGCTCTGCTAGCTGCTTCCACTTCTGCTCCGACTGCAGGGGATAGAATGAAAAACATTAGACATGTAGTGTTTTAGGGAGGGGGAAAGATGTGATATGCTATAGAGTACGTATGCTCTTACCTCGGCCTCCACAGCCAGCTGGTAGGCGATCTTTAACTCTCCCAGCTGCAACGCCAGCTCAAACCTGTGCTCTGGGTCTGTGGACACAGCCAGCGCCTGCTGCTTGAAACCCTGAAGACACAAAGAAATAAAACCCATCAGCATGCTACAAGAACAAAAATGTCATCAGTTATTGTGTTATTACTGAGGATGCCACATAACAACCTTATCATATAGTTCTGCTGATGGCAGAGCAACTTTACACTTCACTAACCAGTCCAACCTCGTATCAAGTCATATACAAATAATACTGAATCTGCAGATCTTCCGTTTTTTTAAACTGAGAAACTGCAATAAAATAAAAAAGGAAATTACCTGTTTCTCCAGGAAATGTGCCACCCTGGTCCGCTGCTCTTTAGGAATTGTGGGCAGCACCTTGTCCGCCATTTGAAAGTCCCTCCTCATTACGGCAGTCTGGTACTCCAGGACGGAGACCAGCAGCGAGTAGCTGACGATGTTGAGCTCTTTGTCTCCCAGGTAGAGACGGTCATCTTTTGGTATGTAGCCTAGCAGGTACATGGTTCTGCAGGGAAAGAAGGCAGCAATCAAGTAAACTCTTAAAGCTAAGCTGCTGTTTTTTCTAGACTTTGTATGCAACTGTTAAACCTATATTATTGTTTTCAGCTTAAAGTTTACACGTTTCTTGGGAGAAATACAGAAGCCAATCATCTGTATTTGTACCTGTCAAGGTGAGCGATAGTGACAATCTCTCCTCCTACATAATAGTTGAGTCTGTTCACAGAGCTGGTGTAGATGAAGCAGTCCCCTACCCACAGCCCAGTCTTTACAATCTCCTGGATCTCTCCCTGGACCTGGACATAAGAAACAAGGACACAGAATCGAGACATGTAAGGTATAGTTTTTAAGTGAAGAACACTCCTCCTCAACACACATTAAGATGAATATACAGGTTTTATGTGTTTTATCATTTTTGCGTAGAAAATAAAAAAAGGAAATGTAAAAAAAATCCTCTCCTAACAAAGGATGTGGAGGCGTCCATATTCTCACACCCACCTCGAAGGCATCTTCAATACCATCCTCAGTCACTCCTTCATTGTTCTCTTGAGAGGCAGCTACTTTATCTGCCATATAACGCAGAATGAAGAAGGACTCCTCAGTAGCGATGCAGACCAGTTCACCAGAGTCTGACCAGAAGATCTGGGAACATTATGAACAAGAGGGAAAAAATGGTAAAGGACAGAATAAGACGGAGAAAATAAGTGAGTTGGTAAAATTACTGGACAAAAAGTAAGCCAGTCTTACGTGTTTGGGCTGGATCTCGATGCGACGGATCAGCTCAGTGTTCTCCCAGTCATAAAACGCCAGGCCATTCACTGACCTCACCCCAAGCAAGAAACCTCCATAGATTCCTGCAGGGAAGAGGAACATATGAAGTGAGCAATACAGTGGGAACTTTTCACTTCCAAAATCAGAAGTCTTCTAGAGAACAATGTTCACATTACCTTCAGCTCCAAAGTCGGGCTTAAAAGATTTCTTTTCCTTGAAGTTTTTGAAGATTTTGACGATACTGTTGCTTTCTCTGATGGCATATCTGTTAGAAAAAGAGGAGTGCATTAGTAAAATATCAGCTCTCTGGGGGTACAGAGCAGGGAATTACTTCATCTTTTTCAAACGTCACACTTACTCAGACGAGTCATGCGCCCAGACAAATTCCTGCGCTGAGCCGAAGCTCTTGTTCCTCAAAGCCATTGCAGTATAGATGATATACTCTCCGTCTCCGCACACCACAACAAACCTGGTGCACACAAAAATGCCCAAAATTAGTGACATGAATATGATTGAAAATTCATCTCTAATCTGGCTACTGAAGACAGTCATGAGGATCTGGGCTGAGTGTATTCATACCTTCCATTCGGGTTATGCTGGATGGTTTGGGGGTAAATCTCACAGCTGCCCATGTCTTTGACAGCCAATGGCAGCCTCTCTCCGTCCTTGATCTCAGCGTCACCCATGGCCTTCAGGTTAGCTTGCTGTACTTCACTGTGTTTAGCCCAGATGATCTTTCCGTTCGTGTCCATAGACATGGCCGGCTCCTCCCGACCCACCTACACAGCAGAGGGATGGAAAGCAAAGCAAGAAAGATGGAGAGAGAAAGAAGTTATGGATATTCTGCAAAGCCAAATGCTTGCACATTTCAAATGACACTTCTAATAAAAATGTATTTTTAAACTGTTGCACTTTCTTGCACTCACCTTGATAATGATGCTGCCTTCGTCGTAGCCCAACGCCACATTGTTGGAGCCCCTGAGGCCGCACACGCACCACACTCTCTCCATGCCATAGTTCAGAGTGCTCTCCAGGCGGTAAGTGCTTGAGTGCCAGATCCGCACCGTACCTACAAAGGGAGGAGGTAATGTTGCATGAAGCCATAATAAATGAGGCCACAAGATGATATGCTTTTGTACTGAGATATAAGGAGGAGTTGGATTACTGCTCACCGTCCTCAGATCCAGTGATGATGATGGGCAGCTCTGGGTGGAAGCTAACGCAAGAGACATTCTGGGCGTGGCCCTCCAGAGTCTGAACACAGGTCTTATTCTACAACACGCAGAGGAAGACAGGAGAAACATTTATTGATCCTCGCAGAAACGATGCGGCCGATCAGTGAGGAAAACATACATCACCTCTTGAGTAGGCTATAATAGTTTTATGAAATATAATGTAACTAAGCGACTATCTTTCAGCATGAAATTAGTCTGTGCACTGCTTAAGAGCTTGTTCGTTCCATGTTATGTTCTGTGGCTTACTCTCACTTTTCCCTGAAGGAAATGAAAGAAAAAGGTTCTAACCTGGTAGTCCCAGATCTTGACTTGTCGGTCATCAGCCCCTGAGATGAGGTAGGGCTTGTCTCCTCCACTGTAGTAGTCAATACAATTGACTCCTTTCTCGTGACCCTCCAAAGTGAAATTAGGAGACGAAGAGCCTAGCTGCCAAACCTGAAACAGGAGACGTTTAAATTATATATACATGTGTGATGCAAACATTTAAAAATAACTATAGTCATTAAACAAGCTGCAGTACTGCACTGGGTGCCCCCACAGTACTCTGCCAATAATGAGATAAAAATAGCAGCTGTAAAGGTGACAACAGCCAAAGCAAGCTGTCTATACCTTAATCGTCCTGTCCAGGGAGGCACTGGCAAACTGATTGTTGTCCTTGGGGTTGATGACAATCTGCATGACATAGTGAGTGTGACCCTCAAACACCTGGCTGCACGACCACTTCTTCTCCCAGTCCCACAGTTTGATCAACATGTCATCTGTGCAGAAACAGAAACCATTCACATGTACTTGAGGACACCAGTATAAAGACACCTTTGAGTTCTTTGATGGATAAATGTGAAAAGTCTAGTATGTTCAATGAAAATATCATGAGTTTAGTAGCATACCACTGCTGGTGAGGATGTAGGGCTGGGTGGGATGGACAGCGATGCAACGGATGTAGTCAGAGTGGGCCTCAAACATGTGGACTCGCTCCAGGGTGTTGTAGTTGAACACACGGATCTGCATGTCATCCTGCGCCAGGAAAAAAATAGTTTGAATATGAGACAAAGGGCCACATATCTACAGAACACTTAAAACAGCGCAAATTAAGATCATACTCTCTTTATACTACTGGTTTGCAAAGCTGTCGGTGTTTTGGACGACAAAAACAACTGTATGTGGCTCACCGCTCCAGTGATGACCCAGTTCTTCCTTGCCACAAACTTTGAGGCTCTGACAGGGAGGTCACACACTTCAAAGGTCTTGACGAGAGTCTGGAAAAAGAGAACAGTGTTGATTTGGTTATGGCTTTCTGCATCATCACTGCTCTTACGTGCTTGTCAACACAATCTTGGATCATACAGTAGCATATTCAAACATGGGCTTTTTATAACAATCAGTCTATATTGTATAGCGTATCTTTGTATGGGTGAACTATTGATCTGTACCTGTGTTTCGTGGTTCCAAACACAGACACTGCCGTTGTACAGACTGGCCAGCATCCATGGCTCAGTTGGGTGAAGGTCCACACTCTTCACTCGGTCCGACCTGGCTGTCAGCCTCCGCTTAATGTCCAGCCTCAGAGGCTGAGAAGACAGAAGGCATCAGTGTATTTTATATGCTGTTCAAACTCTCAGTGTGATTTACGTAAATGTGGGCATATGGCGATTTGGTAAAAACACTGACTGTCGCCTCAGTGTCAAAACCCGGAATAGTAGAGCAGGCAGTAACGCCAAAGTAACGGTTAGCATGCTAACGCTGAGCCCAATTCATTCCAGTGTTTCAAATAATCCTATATTTATATGTCCTGTCACAAAAATCATTCGACAACTGACCAAAAACAACTGTAAGCACATACAAATCTCCCGACAGACACGGTTAAAAATGTTAAAAGCCGTTAGCTTCAAGCTCTCATGCTAACTCAAGCTAGTTAGCCGCTAAGCTACTTACAATGATGCATTATTATTATTTTACACTGCTTCGTGCCTTTAAAAACGAACCGGATGACACGTTCGGACACATAACATGCTCTCAATTGTGTTAAATGTCTCTTACCATGTTTTATCCCTGTGTTGTCGCAATAAGATGAAAGAAATGTGTTGTGAACAATTGCAATCCGGGGTCCAAATGTTGCGACTTCAGTGAACAGGGCACTGGAGACTGACGTGGAAGTTCCTGGAGCCGAATCTCGCGAGACTTGGAAGCTGTGGAAGTGGTGACGTGACATGAAGGTCGATCAGCTGCGATGGACTGCCACCGAGACAGGAAGAGAAAATGGTTTGTTAAAGGTGTGTTACGTAGTGTTAGGGAGGGAGTTTTAATCAGAAGAGAAAGATCTTCGTTGACTGATGTTTTTACATGACTTAGTAAACTTTCTTTGTTTCCATGACTGAATAAACTGAATAACACAGTTTGTCAGTTTCATACTGTTTTACTTTGTTTATATTTGCCATCATTCTAGCTTCTAACAGTGAGAACTGTTTGTTTATTTAGTTATGGAAAAATACATTTGAAATATTCTGAGTTTGTATTATTACCTCACTATTATTGTAAATAACAAAATTCAGAGTTTGAATTTCTTTTCCAAAACTATATGGTGCCCCTTTAAGTTCAGATGCCATCATACCAACATATTTACCAATTCGCTCTATTTCATATGTCCAAGATTTATTGAGCAGTGAGCATGAGTGACTGTTGTTTTGTCATTATAGTTAACTGGAAACACTGACTGATATAAAAAGCATTATTACTGCGGTTGAAAGCACTGGCATGGCCTTGAGTTTTGCAAGGTACCATTTATTTTATTTATTTATGAATTTCTTTATCTGTTTCTCACAGGAGTAACAGCTTATACTGACAAGTTTTTGATTGACTGATCGATTGATTAGTGTATCCTGACATAAAACAAGTCTATCTTGTTAAAAGAAAAATCATGCTGTAACATTATCATGTGATGCATTGATTGTATTAGCTTATAAAATTAGAGATAATTTAAATTATCCAAATTAACCTACACTAACCTAATGCTGGAAAGTGAGGACATAAAAACGAGCAATCACTTTACACATGATTTCTGCACATGGTAGGGATTTACTTTAAATTCAAACAGAGATTAAATGTGTTGTTTTAAATCATCCAGTTTGTTTTTTGAGTTTGTTTATTATTCTAATAGTAGTAGTGGTAAAGTCAGTTACATCAACTTACTACAAGTAATGTTGGTTTATTGTCATGTAACATGAACAGAGGTCAGAGGTGGAATTTCTACAGTAAGGCCCATGTCCATTAAAATTATTCTTTATTATCAGATGTAATCTCATCTCACGTCCAACATATTACCACAGTTAACCAGCAGAGGGCAGTTAAGCATTGCTCTATAAAATACCCAACACTGACCATAAGCTTAGTTTAATACCACATGTGGCTGATGAAACTATGTGAAAATTATTCTGAGTGAGTTAGTTCATTAGTCTTTTGTGCGGTGACTACTCAGGCATGCTGTTACCGTCTCTAAGGGAGGAGTGTGAAATCAATTACAAAGTTTTAGACTGAAGAAATGCTGATTAGTTGGACTCTGCTCACCATCTTCTCTCTAAAAGTACCATCACTTTGTTTAAAGTTTGACCCTTAACAGCCAAACTTACAGCTGATTCATGATATTAACAGGTTTGTCTCTGCTCATACACAACACAATTTGTTGTCTGAAATGCAACTATATTCCTTGGTTTTATCAGTTTGAGGAAAATGTGTTACTGTGCACTAAAAGAGACCTTGTTACCAGAGTAAATGAATACAAAAACAGACAATTTGGGGCTTTTATTCTTTTTTCTTGAACACCTGAAGACAAACTACATCTTCACACGTCAGCTCCTGTGAGACAAAAATGAATCTGTTAATAACATTTAACAAGAAATCAAGAGCAACTATAAAAAAATTAAAAAAAATAGTTTTTACTGATACTTCAGTTTTGATTCAAATCCATCACATAAATCTAATAATCACGACAGATTCCGTCAACCCACCAGAAAGAGTTTGTCCTCTTCGACCCAGTGTTTCCAGCCACGGTTGGCCTTCTCTCCTTTCTGTCTGCACACCAGCTTGTCCCCCTCCCAGGTCACCAGACACTGCAAGACAACATATATATATATATTTTTAACCAATTAACTAAAGTCATAAAGCTGTATTTATGATTTTGTGCTGAGGAATTCCTCTACTGACAAACTTTACATTTAGATTAAAACTTTAATCACTCAGGGGCTCACTTTTCTAACCTGAGGTCATTGCTGGTGTGACTCACTTATTCAAGATTGCTTTCACTGCGATCTTTATTTACAACAAAGAAAAAGTGAAAAATTGTCGCTAATAAGCTACATGACATCTAAAAATTATACAGTAAATGAACATACACTGTTAATAAATGACAACTGGCTTTAAGAGGTCATATCATGCTAATTCTTTAAATTTTTATTGCATACTTTTATTTTCGGGGTCCTGGTAGAATAGGTTTACATACTTTAATCAAATTAAATAAAACATTCTCAAATGGTTCATTGCCGCAGCACCCCTGGCACATGCACAGTACTTCACAGGCAGGATGGAGCCAATCAGAGGCAGAGTAAGGCGGGCCATGCCGAGCAAGGTAGTGTGATCTAAAATAACGCAGCTATAGCAGTAGCAACTGTATGTCTGCTGACTGACTGGAGTGTGTGTATTTCATAATAAATAAATAAATACACATATCTATATAACACCTATTACATAGTGACACACAGAAGTTACAGAAGTTAAGGCTCGACTCCAAACGAGGTGTTTCAGGCAGGGCAGGAGATGTCTTCTGTGGGAGACAGTGACTCTCTTTAACTTGGACTTTGGGCTTTTTCACCTTGCAGACCTTTTACATGCACAAAAATGTGATATAACACAATGAAGGAAAGGCAAAACCCCCCCCAAAGCATTACATGACCTTGTTAATATATTGTAATTAATTCTACTACAGTAAAAATACAGTGCTTTGAATGCAATTTACTTCCACAACAATATTTCCTGTTTTCCTTTTTGCTGGATAATCAACAGGCTAAAATGCCTGTGGGTGGCTGATGCACCACTGGCATCTCATTTTGCAGAACAAAGCGATTGGATGTCAGCGATTTTATGAGAGGCTGCAGATATAAAAAAAAGATACTTCAGCCTCATTTCCCCTCAAGTCACCCATCCATTGGGATTCAGTGTAACAGTGTATCACTGCTAATCTCTGCTGATTTTTTCCCATCGGCACACCGCTGTGGATTGCATGTGTTTTCACTGATACCAAAGACCAGTCTTTGCCTTGATACACATAGATAACTTCAAGGACTCTGCATACGAGAGGTAGACCCACCTTGATATTTCTGCTGTCTAGTCCCTTGGTGTGCTCATCATACTCAACCCCAACAGTGAAGGAGCGCTCGTAATTCCTCAGGGTGCTCAGTGTTTTGATGTCAAACATGTCTCCATTTTGGGTAATCACTTTAGTCTGAGACAGGGAGATGGCAATTTTCCTTGTAGCAAAGTCAATATCTAGGGCAGGAACGGGGAGAGACTTGATTATACATATTATAGTTTTCAGAGCAGTCATATTACAGCGGACAAATCACATTTTTTACGTGAACAGATAATGTGCAAAGTTTCAATCGCTTCTATAAGGGAACTTCAGATTTCTATCCGTGATCAGAAATCATTTCAGACAGACAAGGTATGATTTTTAAAATCTGAATAATTGTTTGTATTTGATATCATAGTCGTAGGCTTGGGAGTCTGCGGTGAAATAACTGCCTCAGAAAAACCTCGATGCGCTCGCTCCACGTTAAATCAAACAGTAACACGCAAGCACAGGAACACCGTTCACAGGAAGATCAAGAGAGCGTGAAATTGGATGATTTTGTTTCTTGTGGAGCTTGTCCAACCTGTCACATCACCCTGCACCACAGAACTAAGATATCTCTGAACAAAAAGAAATCTGAACCAAAGTAAAAGTTTCTTACTCAGGACTTTCAAATATTCCTCAAATTTGTCACTGGTTTCCAGTATCCACCTCCCATTGAAGTCTGCAGGCATGGTGTCAGCTTGTGACGCTGGTGTGTGTGTGTAGACTTTAGACAGTGCAGGAAAGGGGAAGTTGCAGGGAGTCCTGCAGCTTTTATAAGAGTCAGGGGGCATGAGGGCAGAAAACTATTGATAAGTGAGTTTATGGCTTGAAGGCGATTGGTAGGGGGAGTCGATTTGGAGGGGGAGGGAGCAATCTCACCCTTTTTCTTTCAGCCTTCACACGGCCATTGGGGGAGGCTGCAAAGGGCATATGTGAGGGTACCCACTCACACCACCACTCTCTCACATGCACTTTCAAATGCATACACATGCAAACATCAGGGTTGTAGTCGGTGTACAATGTACAGACAGGTGGAGGTATTTTGTAACTCTGCCAACAGTGTGTGCTCACTTGCGTATTCTGAACTTTGTGTATTTGATCTCTTTTCTCTGGAAAGATCAAATACTGAACCTGAATGCCTGAACTTTGAGCAAGAAGGTTAATAAAGTTCAACTGGTGTGTCAGAGAAAAAAAAATCACCATCTGTGACTCATTTTAAAATAAATAGATTTCCTAAATGTGGGTGTTTTTTATCTGTAGTGTTTCACATTTCTATTTCAGAAGTTTAAAGTTTTGATCCTTGAGATTTTCCTCATAACAAATCTAACTTTTTGATGGCTTGCATTTAAAGCCATTACAAGGGCTCTGTGGAACTTGTGTACTGTGCCGGAAGCCAGTCATTAGTTTATGTTAGCAGACTCCATTTCTGAACTAAAGTTAGCTGATGTTGCTCTCCGTTAACAGAGCGGAGAGAGGCAGTGAGACGAGACATTAGTGGAAAATCTGACTTGAGTCCTTCACAAAAAACATCCACAGTCCAGCAGCATTAAAGAACTTGAACAAGGTTTTAGTCCACCAATCCCATCAAGTCAAAACTTCACAATTGATTTGATGAAAATGTATGTGTTTTAAGATTGCAACTTTAAGTTTCTCAACTTTTAATTCTATACTGTGGTTGGTTAGAATTAGACACAAGAAACACACAAACACAGCTGGAAATGGTCCCGTTGTCTCATTAAAAATACCCAGTTTTTCTGGTTTCACTCTCACAAATGTTGAAAGGCTGTTAAAGTAAGCTCACATACGTTATCTGAGCGTGATATGACACTTTTTGTAGAAATGCTGGTGAGAAACGTACAATCCGTTGTTTGCAGATACATAGGCCGCCATTTATTTTCTTAGCAGTACCACTTGTAACCACAGGAGGCGCCAAATCACCCAGGACTAAAATGCTAACAATTACAGCTTTAACTCCTCGAGACAAGATGCCTCCTCCTTCACTCAAAGGTCCATTCTAAGTGTCCAGCGTTTGTGCTTGACGTAGCAGGTTTCCACATCATACTCTGTAAGTTGTATATTGAACCATGATTGGTTTCCACGCTAGTTGTGACATCACAGAAGGTCAGATTTAAGCAGAAAACAAAGCTTTCCCCCGTCAACAAATGAATGTGAAAACAATCCTCTCGTTCTCAAACTCTGAACATAAATCATGCTGCACAGTGAAGGGCAAACATCCACTTCAACAAATAATAACATATTATTGGAGCAGTGGGGGTTTGTTAATAAAGTGACTGCTGTAAACTCTCTCCTCACTGAGCTGCTCGCCTGTTGATCTTTGATCGTAATTATATGATCTGAATTTCAGCCAGACAGCTCGTGCACTTAGTATAAATGTTTTGTTGAGAGTAAATGCAAATGCAGAATTTATTCTGGCGGCAGACTCTGTTTCGACTCCTCCCTGGGAGCATAATTTCTTTAACCGGCCCAAGCAGGACCGAGGAGGGATCAATAACTACCCCCCGGGGAGCCATAAATAAGCAGAGTCTGCAGGTGGACGCTGGGGTGGAGGCGGGGTGTGCATGCACAAGGAGCAGCAGGATGCAGAACCACAGCGCGACCAGCAGCAGAAGAATGAGCAAGTGAGTTGGGCAGCCTATATAGACTGCCCAATTGGTAATGGCACGGCACAAAGAGAGCTGACAGATGAGCTGATTCAGAGCACGACGTGACTCGACTCGTCTGGCTGAAGCTCCGCAGGCTTCACTTCAGTCAATGAAATTCTCCAGCAGAGGCCCTTTTAGATTGGCCGAGCGTGTCTGGAGAGGCATTTTTCAGACAGAGGGAGCCTCTTACACCTGATCTGTTGGCCGTTGGCCTGTGAGACTTCAGTAAATAACAACCAATCCCGTCACTTGTTTGCCTGGCATGTGACTGAAAACAAACCATTTCATCTTCCGAAAAAGACAGGTCAACAAATCAAAACAAGGAGAAATGGCAAGTGTGACCACTCAGAAAAAAAAAAGACAGATGACATTATTGAGCACTGTTTACTTTATTGATTGATTCATTTTTACTATCAATGGCGCGGTCTCAAAAGGAACCGGGAGGGATACACACACACATCCTATCTGCTACCCATTCTGGAGACTAAGCACTGGCAAAGCCCTCAATCATGTTCACAGCTTTCGTCTTCTACCGCCCACCGCCATCGTTCAAGAGAACTACAACGGGATTAACCCTTTTCAATTTGCTTATTACCGTTCTCTCTCACTTCCCCCACTGGTCATTTTAGCACCATCATCTGGCTAACCCATCAGATCAGCTACACCTACAGTAGCAGTATGCATGGACCTGTTAATCAAAAGAGCACCCACCCTGAGACAGATATACAGTGATGCATCATGCGATGGTACGTGATGCACAGGCTGACCTCACTGGAATGACTTGTGTAATAATATGAACTGGCTTTGGCAGAGAACGGCGGGATGGTGTGTTTTTACGTCAAACGTGACAAAGATGGCATTCGTAACAGAAAAGAACAGGTGAGAGTTTGGCATGGACCTATGGTGAGACGCATGCATGGACCAAAGGGAAGTTGGGTGGTACATCAGAGGCGTGTGATGTGTATGGTGTGTCTCTGTGAGCCAGTGTCAGCCGGGGGCACCGCCTCGCTCCGCGAGCGCCATCTTAGGTCTTCTTGAAAATCTGCTGGCAAACGACTCCTCCAGCTCTCAGCTCCTGCAGACGACGGAGGACAGTTGAAAGTTGTTAAATTGACCAAAACTACGACTCAACCTACGTATTTATCGGATCGTTGTCGATTTATATCTTTGTTTTTCTGTTTATCGTGTTTCTTTTTTGTTGTTATTCAGTTTTTGTTGTACTTATTATCATTTTTTATTGTTTTTTTTGGTCCCTTTTGGCTTCTTGACTTCTCCTGAGACACGTCTTGTCTTTTAATCATCTGATTTTATGTAACCTTACATGTTCGCAAGTAAAAGAAAATAAAAAAATATACAAAATAAACAGAGTTTTGAGGATGACGTGATCATAAGCCCTTCTTTCATCCCTAAATTGTAGAATTACAGGGGAGAAGAAGCTTGTCTGAGTCAGCATCAGTAACTATGGGTGAGGATGGGGCAATTATTAGTAAAGGATCACTAGATTTTGGAAGCATATATTGTACTTTTTACTTCACTAGATTTAGTAACTAGTTTCTTTGCACATTGCATTTTGAATTAATTTTACTTTACATGCAATCAGATCCAATAACTGATTGACCCATAGTGTCCACTGTACACATACAAACATGTTACTTTTAGCCTACTTTTGGTGCTCAAGTACATTTAATATCAGACACTTTAAGACTTTTATCCAAGTAGCATTACAACGCGATACCTCTATCTATCTTTTATTGGGGTGCTTTCAACAACACCGACTATTTTTTAGTAATTAAGTGTGTTCTAAATCAATTATGAGTTGAGTTAAAAAAATCTGAATCGCGTTTACTCGTGAGGGTTTTTTTCAGAACTCGCGCACATTTGCGAGACTCATGCAAACACACTCAGTAAAATCAAGACAAACTATATCACTAGTTCACGCAATTAAATGTAAAAAAAAAAGGATTCCGATTCGTTATTTTATTTCCCTCTCCACAACCATCAGTCCACCCCTGGACGTTAGCTCGAGAACCGATGCTCTGAAGGACTGCAGTGGTTTTCTGCCAGCAGAGGTCACCGTTGCTTTAATCTATAAACCCTCCTCCAGCTCCTGGGACCCTCCAAACTAATAACTAATTTCATGGCTGCTGATTGAAAACATCTGTTGGCATCACTTAAACCAAATAATTTGGCAGATTATTATTTGCTTAGCTTTGATTTGCAGTAATCAGAGAGAGGGAAATCTGATAATGCTGAGCTAATGAAAATGGTAATGCGCAAGTCATTACTTTAAAGTCTTTTCAGATGTTAATGCTTTCATTACAGGCCACACTGGGCCGCACTGTGAATATCACAGAGGGGATGTTGAAAAGAGGAAAAAGTTAATGAAGTCCTTCTACAGACGATTAGATTGGAAAAGTCGAGACAGTAACACGACAGAAGCCGATGCTCGTACGCAGATGAATGAGAATCTTTTCAACTTCAAAATAAACACAAAAGTTTCATTTCTACTTTTTTTTTTTTCATGCATCAATCTTCTTGTTTGATCTGGAAGAGGTGAGTTGAGGATCCAAATATACACATCTGTCTTTCTTCTCCTTTAAAACAGACATTTGTCTTTATGCAGATGCATTGGGATTGATCTGACCAAACATGAGCTCCGTCCACACGCTTTTCATTCAACGTTTTCATGCCCCTCACACAGCACACAAGCAATCTCACTGCTGCCGGGGCTGGTGGGGCTTGATTCACCAGTCACACGTTAAAAAAAAAATAAAAAATATGCACCACACATACACCGCTGAGAGGCATTTGGGTTTTGGATTAAAGTTTCCAAATTGCACGCATTAATATTCATGGCAGGAGCTGCTGTTTTCTCACCAGATGAAGCTCATCTCCGTCCACCCAGTGGGTCCAGCCTCTGCCTTCGATCTCCCCCTTCTGCACACACACCAGCTTGTCCCCCTCCCAGTTGATGGTGGTCTGCGTGGGGGTCACAGGTCAAGGAGGGGAAAAATGTGATTATGACACAGGGGTTAATTAAAAATCTAACCATGTGGATACCCGGTTTCCTCTCGTGAACGCGTGCGGGGGAAACATACATGCCTCGCGAGAGGCTCTAAAATCTCTCGAAAATAATTATCCTGATAGAAATCTGCACACGCAGGCGGACGCACGTGGCCCCTTTTTCCTCTCAGCCACCCTCCGAACAGCTTATAGCTTATCTATAATCAGCATACAAAAAAAAAGGTTTTTTTTTTTTCCCAAGAGGGACCACAGATAATCTTTGATCCTGCTCAGTATGCGCTGACTCAATCTGATTAGAAAAGTCTTGACTGTTGCCTCTTGAAAGTTCTCCTTCTGCAGCATCTGACATCTGTCTTCATTACATCAGCTCATTGGCGAAGGTGTGAGATGTGTGAGGGGGAAGTTCTGTAAGGAAGTAGAAAGTTTCTTCTTCTTTTTTTTTTTAATAAAATGGCCAAATGTCACTCCACCGTATGCTCATTACAATCTGGAGGGGTGCCACCGAGGAAAGTAAGTTACACACCTGCAGGTTTTTGTACCGATGTGAGACGTGTTAATGCCACGGGCGCTCTCACCTGCAGCTGTAATTTCACCGAAGCGAACTAAATGACAAGTTTCTCGAGAGTTTCAAAAAAAAAAAAAAAAAAAAAAAAAATTCCCCCCTCTGAATACATTCGTGGGAATACTTGCCATGCACTTCCTGTCGTCCACTCCGGACAGATCCTCCTCGAACTCTTTGCCCACATGGAAGTCCATGTTGTAGTTTTTGAAGGTGCTGAGGGTTTTGATGACGATGTGGTCCCCGTCGTGCGTGATGTCCTTGTCGGGCTTCAGCAAGGTGGCGATTTTCCTGATGGCAACGTTGACGTCTGCGACAAGGGGTCGACGAGGAAGGCGAGGGATGAGAAGGATGAGGAGAGGCAGGTCGGTTTAGTGCAAGTACTACTGTTATTACACAGATGGAACTGGAAGTATCACGACAAATGTGCGTTTCTCTCATTATTGTACTGACACAATGCGAGATATGAAACAAAGCACCGGGTGGCTGCAGTCTTGCTCCACTACATGTGAAATATGAGGATTTTCAGGGATAGCAGAAGATGATTCACTGGTTCACGATACAAAACTTTGACACCAACAGCTCGATATTGTCATCCACTCACCGAGGGCCTTCAGGTACTCCTCGAAGTTATCGCTGGAAATCATTTTCCAATATCCGTTCAGATCGACAGGCATCTCGGCTGTTTTTCTCCGCCGCTTTCCTTTACTTCCAGTGATCGAGGAGGCTCCGCTGCGGGTGTCTAACTTGTGGCTGAGTGCAGAACCTGCGTTCAAAAAGCCTCCATTTGAACCAAACTCGCTTTAATCCGATTATCTTGCCAGGTTTCATTTTTTTTTTTTTTTTTGCTCTTTTCATTGGAAGGCGTTTTGCACCTCCCACTGTATGCTGGGAAACATGCGGCTCGCATACATAACGTGTGATACACTTTATGATGAACCCGTGTGGGATTAGGATGAACACGCTTCCTTTCATTAATTGACACAGGAGTCGGTACGCGGAGTCCCACGTGTGGCAGATTTGGCTCGGCTCGGTTGTATAAGATGGAGTACAGTTTAAATCAGCGTTATAATCGTGCGGCCGGGCCATCCGCAATCACACTAATGGGGTGAAACGACACAAGCGTCGATCGGTCGCGCGCAGCGTGGGTACATGTGCAGCGCAGGACAAAAGGCAGAATCACCTGAGCTCGAAAACGATCCGACTGGAACAATTAAACGGAGCACAACAGCACCGTCACATCCTTTGTCTCGCTTAAATAACTCAATTAATTTGGTAATCTCTCTTTTGGGCCAGCTGCAGCTAAATCCTTCACCGAGTGGAAGGCAGACACGCACGCACGCACGCACGCACACGCACCATCTTTCAAAGGATGCCAGTTAGTATCACTGACAGTGGCCTCAGTGAGAAAACACCTCCTGTAGCTGAGCAACTGTCGGGATTACTTCAAATCCTTTCGGTGAAAATAAATAAATAAATAAATAAATGAATGAATGAATGCAGGCCACAGACACAGTGTGTGGATGATAATGAGGAACCTGCACTGCCATCGGAGTGAACACCGGCTCTGATTTACATGTGAGAAGAAATTAAAAACTCAAACACGGACACAGCCCCGTTTAATTAGTATTTGCGACGCTGCGTTTCACTCGCGACCTCCGCCAGGGTTCTGTTTCCACCTTTGTCCGTTCGTCGGTCTTTCCGCCAAGCTTGGATGGAGAGTGAGTCTCGGCCCGGAGTTGACCCCATTAAGTTCTGGCGTGGATCTGATCCAGTAATGTCTTTCTCCACCTTCTCAAACGTGTGACACCGACGCTTGTTTTAATTTCTCACAGAACGACTGCGCTGATCTCGACGGAAATTAACTCAGGTGTATTTTAGGGGGCTGGTATCTATGAGTGAGTACGATGGTGGAGGTGTTCGCTCTGCCGTGTGCTAATTCGCCGATGGCTGCCTTCTGAAATTGTTTAAGCTCTGATAGTTTTGTTAGTCATGATTACATTTTCAGGCTCTTCAGATTCTTATGTCAGTCAATAAATGCCTGTTTACATTAGGGATTCAACGGGACAGGATTTTATAGGTATGAAAACGAAAATATCACTTAAATGGTATCACACTATTATTATTATTATTATTATTATTATTATGAAGGTAGTTAGCTACCAGTTATAATAAACCCTTAAAGGAATGAAAGCAGAAAGG